>JANDJZ010000256.1:0-23061 GCA_027943245.1 Acanthamoeba sp. SK_2022b
ATCACGCAAGCCAAGAGCGTGACCAAGGCCTCGGCCGAGAAGCTCCGCTCGCCGCGCAAGCTGGCTCGCTCCAGGGACGCGTCGGAGGCCCTCGCAGCGCCCCAGCAGCCCACCGGAGTGCTGCCCGGAATGCAGGCGCCGCCCGAGATCCGCGATCCCATGTACGAGCAGGTCAGGCAGCTGTGGGAGGAGTGGAAGCACATCTACTACCAGCCCAACCAGAGCGACAAGGTCATCTCGACCTACCTCACTCAGCTCCAGCACAAGTGCGTCCTCCTTTTGCCTCCCTGCCTCCCTCCCTCCCTCCCCCCCTATTCCCATGACCTCGTCGTTGCTCAACGTCGTGTATGGCCTGCGTCGATTCCAGCGTGCTGCAAAGCGAGGACCAGGGCGTGGTCAAGAGCTTCTTCCGGGTGTGCACCATTCTGGCGATCGAGCAGAGCTTCAACCCCACCATCGGCACCACGCCTCAATCGCAGCCCGTCAACACGTCTGTCCTCCCCGGCCAATTGAGCTACAGGTAACGCGGTGGCCTCTCTCTCTCCCTCCTCGCTGGCTGTTCTCCTGCTCATCACACAACGACGTTTCCACCTCAGGTCGGTCGACGCGTTCAGCAAGCTGGTGGTGTTCCTGTACAAATTCTCGCCCGAGGGTCTGGCCAGCGCAAACGGCACCAAGCTGAACCTCCTGAACAAGGTCCTGGACACCGTGGTCCGCGTGCTCGTCAAGAACTACGACACCAAGCGCACCAAGTTCAACCAGAGGCCCTTCTACCGGCTCTTTGCCTCGCTCCTGATCGACCTCAACGCGCTGACCGCCGAGACCGATCCCGCCCACCTTCAGGTAATGGACTCTTCAGCGCCATCTCCCCTTGCGGTCAGTCCCGGCGTGGGCAGTGTCCTAATGAAGGCCTGCGCGTCGCGGCGATCAGGTGTTGATGGCCTTCAGCAACTGCTTCATGATCCTGTCCCCGATTCGAGTGCCCGGGTTCTGCTTTGCCTGGCTCGAGCTGGTGTCCCACAGCCAGTTCATGCCCAAGCTCCTGCTCTTCAAGTCGCAAAGCGTACGCCCATGTCCTCCCCTCCTCCTCCTCGCAGCGCGAGTCAAGTGTTGTATTTTCGTTTCTTTTATTTCTTCATTGGAGCTCACACCGATGTCGGTGCGTGCTGTGCGATGTAACAGGGCTGGCCGGTGTTCCAGCAGCTGTTGGTGGAGCTGTTCAAGTTCCTGGAGCCCTACCTGGTCAACGTGGAGCTGAACGAGCCCATTCGTCTGCTCTACAAGGGCACCCTCCGCGTGCTGCTGGTGCTGCTGCACGACTTCCCCGAGTTCCTGTGCGACTACCACTTCAGCTTCTGCGATGTCATCCCGCCCACCTGCATCCAGATGAGGAACCTCATCCTCTCTGCCTTCCCGCGCAACATGCGGCTGCCCGGTACGCTGGCGCACGTGCCCTGTGTGTCTGTCGTGCGTGACCGCGACTTCTTGAGCGCTCACGATAGCCCTTCTGTCTATATGTATTTCTTTGGTGACGTCAGACCCGTTCACGCCCAACTTGAAGGTGGACCTGCTGCCGGAGATCAGCCAGCCGCCCAGGATCCTGTCCAAGTACACGGCGGCCCTCACGGCCAACAAGACCTTCAAGCAGGAGGTGGACAACTACCTGAAGACCGGACAGCCCTACACGTTCCTCCTCGAGCTGCGCTCCAAGCTCTTCCTGCCGCAGGGCCAGGCGCTGGTGGGTGGCACGCGCTACAACGTGCCGTTGATCAACGCGCTGGTCCTCTACGTGGGCGCGCAGGCCGTGGCCCAGCTCCACCCGACCACGTCGCAGCCCCCGGCGCCCATCAACCAGTCTGCGCCGATGAACATCTTCCAGCACCTGGCGCTCGATCTCGACACCGAGGGCCGCTACCTGTTCCTCAACGCCATCGCCAACCAGCTGCGCTACCCCAACAACCACACCCACTACTTCACGTCGGTGCTGCTCTACCTCTTCGCCGAGGCCAACCAGGGCCAGGGCCAGGTGCAGGGCCAGGACCAGTCCAGCCAGGAGATCATCCAGGAACAGATCACCCGCGTGCTTCTCGAGCGCCTGATCGTCAACCGGCCGCATCCGTGGGGTCTCCTCATCACCTTCATCGAGCTCATCAAGAACCCGCGCTACAACTTCTGGAGCCACTCGTTCACGCGCTGCGCCCCCGAGATCGAGCGCCTCTTCGAGTCCGTCGCCCGTTCGTGCATGGGACCGGGCCCCGGTGGCGCCCCCAAGACAGACCGTCCCGGCCTTGTAGATAAGTAACTGCTGCGTGTCTCTCTGTCAGTTCGCTGTGCATACGACCTCCTACAACAACCCTCTCTCTTCCTCTTCTCCTTCTCCGTTTTCACAACAAATAAATAAATAAATAACAATAATAATTAAATCTTTTGTCCTGCGACTTGAAACCAGCAAAGAACAGCTGTGGCCCACGCGTGGGCAGGGCGGGGTTGCATTGTGCCTTAGGACCAACAGCCACAGAAAGAGAAAACAACAAGGGAGCGGGAGCCATATATAAACGCGAAGTGCACCAAAAATGGGCGATGAGCATGCGCGGCCCTCACGTGTGGCGGTGGTCGGCGGGGGTCTGCTGCTGGGCCTGGTCTTGCTGGCGGGCGAGGAGCTGGTCGACCACGATGTCGATGTCGCCGTTGTGCTGCGTGAGCAGGCTCGCGTTGTGGCTGTGGTCGGTGAAGCCGAGGTCGCTGAGCTTCTGCAGCAGCGCCTGGTCAGGAGCGGCGGTGGCCTCGGTCACGGCAGCGTCGTCGTTGACGCCCTCGATGAAGGACGGCGGAGGCACGGGAGCAGTGTCGTCGTCCGCGAGGGTCGACTCCTTGACGGCGCTCTTGGCGTGGTCCTCGTCGTCGTTCTCGGCCTCGGAGGTGCAGGCGACATTGATCTTGATCCACACGCGCTGCCCGAACTTCTTGGGGCCGTAGCAGAGACGGAAGTAGGCCTGGTAGTGGCCCGCGCGGCTGGGCGACACCATCTGGACGCTCACGTCGACCTCCTCGCCGGGCATGACGACCGTGTTGACCGGCACGAACTCGGGCGCGCCCATCTGATCGCCGTTGATCTTGGAGATGAACATGAGCGTCACCTCCTGCGGCCACGGCATGGTGCCCTCATTGCGGAACCGCCAGGTCTTGACAAACGGCGTGTCCGGGGCCATCTCGGTTCCATCTGCGCATGTGCCCCAAGTCAGCGTCTTTGACCACTTAAGAGAGAGAGAGAAGGCCTGCGCGTACCGGGAACGGAGACGTGCTTGACGAAGCGAGCGTAGAGGGCGCGAGCGGTGGTCTTGTACTGCTTCTGCTGGAGCTTGTAGAGCTTCTTGTGGTCCTTGGGATCCTGGGGATCGAAGACGCGCTCCATGCGCATGAGCTTGTGGCTCGTCTTGACGAGCTCCTTCTTGTGCTTGAGCGCCTTCTTCTGCTCCTTCTTGAGCGTCTTCCACTCCTCCTTGTTTCCGCAGAGGTACTTCTGCTCCTTGAGCGCGCGCTTCTCCTGCTTCCACTGCTCCTTGAACTCACGCTTAGAGGCAAACAGGGAGCCGGCCGCGAGGGTGGGGCTACCCACCAGCAGCCCGGGGGCCACCACCGGGACTGGAGCAACGACTCCGCCGGCAGGGATGGGCGCTGAGGGGCCGGGAGCTGCGCCGCCGCTGGCGCCGTTGGCGACGGAGCTGGGGCTTGGCGAGCTGATCGATGGCTTGGCCAAGTCAGATGACAACGACGGGGCGGTGACCTGCTGCTGAAGGGCCGACGGGGCGAGGAGAAGGCTGCGCGGCGGGTAGGGCGCGAAGCTCGAGGGGGGAGGGATTGATGCCGCCATCGGCGCAGCAGAGAATGAGGCGTAGGGGGTTGAATGGGTGAAGAACGATGTGAATGGGCCATGGCCTTGGACCGGCATCGAGCCACGCGCCATAGGGGCCGCCGTGGGTGAATTGCTGAAGATGAAGAGGCGGAGGAGCTGTTGCGGGTCGGTGTATCGCAGGGCCTGGGCGAGCTCCTCATCGCTGTCGAGGGTGATGTAATCGTCTTCGTCGTCCTTCCACTTCACCAGGAACGATGCCGTCGTCGGGAAATGGAAGAGCTCGGCAAGACGCTGCTTCAGATGATCCCAGGAGGGTTCGGGCAACGCGAGACGTCTAATCTCCTCGTTGTAGAAGGCCTTTACGTTGAGCATTTGCTGCTTAGCTGCGGCCTGTTGCTGGTGATGCTGGGGCAGCAACTGCTGCTGGGGCGATTCGGGACGGACGAAGGCCGCCGAAGGTTGAAATGAGGAGTACATGTGTCTCGGTGATGTGTGCTGCGGTGCGCGCAGGGGATTGGAGTAATCCATTCCCGGATTGGTCGGACGTCTGTGCGTCTGCTTAGTTGCGGTAATCCTTCCGGGTTCGGATGTGATTCTCGCCCTTGCGTGTTCCCGTAATCCACAACAATAGACCAGAAGCAGCTGAAAGATGAGAGGTCTTCACCTTCCGCACTCCGCCGAACCCTTTGTCCGCCCGAACTCGCCCCGACTACGGCCTTGCGGCCTGCACTTAAATTGTGATGATCTCTCTTGTCGACCGTCCCATCTTGCCGACATCCCATCTGCCAAGATCGTTTGGGCTCCCGTTGTTTTCTGTCTTGTGAGGAACGTTACCGCCATAAGCACAAAAGAAAAGGTCAAAGAAAACAACCCTTTTGTGCCAGTATGTGATCAAAAAAGGAGCAAGACCAAAAAAGGAGTCGGGAAGAGCCGGTTAGCGGGGTGGGGCTCGAACGCACGGCCTCTCGACCAAGTGCGCCGAGGGAGCCACTTCCACTAGCGGGGTCCCTTGGAAGACAAAGCTTTTTTCTGCCACCACCCTCTACCGGCCTGTTTTCTTGGGTGTTTCTGGCATCATTTCTTGAGTGTCATCACCATGTCTTCCGGCCCTTCCCGCCCTGCCCCTCGCGCAACGATGCCAATGGCAGCGCCGTTGTGTACTCCAAAGACATGCCTTGCAGGGTGTCCCTTGGACTTACCCTGTAGGCGCACTCCAACTTCAACGCCCACCGCTCCCACAACTACGCATGCATTGGGGCAGTGTGAAACAGCTTCTGTGCATGATGGTGGCGTTATGAGAGCCTGCAAAAAACAACAAAGCTCAAGTCTGTACATACAGCTCCTGGGATCCAGGCACAACAACACCAAGGCAAACTGCGCCAGAACTTGGACATGCAGCATGGGACCCGTTTTATTCAAGGGACCTCGCCAGCGAAACTCCCAAGAAACGGGCCGTCTGGGACATCTGGTAGAGGGTGGTGGCAGAAAAAAGCTTTGTCTTCCAAGGGACCCCGCTAGTGGAAGTGGCTCCCTCGGCGCACTTGGTCGAGAGGCCGTGCGTTCGAGCCCCACCCCGCTAACCGGCTCCTCCCGACTCCTTTTTAGGATCTGCTACCTTTTTTGCACAGACAGCACAGAGAAGTTTTCTTAACATTTTCTTTAGTGCAAAGAAAAGCAAGAAGTGTCTGGGGAAAGTAGAGAAATCGCCCAAGAAAGCCCATCTGCACGATGGCTCTTCTTGATGTCGCAGCACTTCAGGGTATCCCTGCCAGCTCGTACTCGAGCAAAAATTGAGAAGGCACTTGAGACTTGTCCAATCTAATGATTTTGTGGGCCGACAGAGTGCCTGGCAGGATTCACTTCGGCGGTGTTGCCCGTGAGCGCTACCCTTGCGACTCTGGCACGGACGGCCCATGCGAGCGGCGGCGTGCATGATGCCGGCACGCTCAGAGCTGCTCTTGCACAGGAGTCGCAACGTCTGGAGCAGCAGCGAGCACGTTGTGCGTGGCTCCAGCGCCAGTGCACTCTCCTCCACAAAGTAGCCTCTCCTCCTCTGAACGTCAGCGGCATTTTTCTTTGAACGCGTTCGATGCTTGATCTTCATCGTCACTGCTCACAGCTTGCATCGCCCTCGCGGCAGGTGGCAGCATGGCGGGAACGTCTCTCGAACAGCCTGACAAACGATGCACTCTTGGTGAAAGATGCCCTCCTTGACGTGTCGCCGCTCATCTTGCCCCAGCAGGAAGCCATCTCCGCTCCTCCACAGCCATCTCCAGGTATTCGTTGCTCGATCGAGCGGCCCTCACGTTGGCGCCACCCTGATGAACGTCTCTACCGCCCACAGAGCCTCCCCACGCTGTGCTCGAGGCAGGGATGTCGCTGCTTCGCGACCTGTCCGCCAGGTGTGAAACGTGCTGGTCGCGTCATGTGGACGTGAGGGCAGGTAGTCCCGCCTCCTCTCTTCTTTGGTAGGAGGCCCACCGCTCACGACCGCCTCTCTTTTCTCTCTCTCTCTCTACTTGCGCAGGCAACATGGAGCCCATGTTCCAGTACGCGGCGAGAGCCAATTCGCGGGACCACCCGGACGCAGACCTGGAACTGACTACAAACGAGGACGAAGTGGACGAGGGCCTCTTCCACTTCCCCCACTTTCTTCTCTCTCTCGCCCGCACCATTGACAAACTCACTGCCGCCCTAAAGGTACGTGCGTCAGTTGAAGAAGCAGAAGAAGGACCTCAACTCTCGTGCTCACCCCCCCCCCCCGTGTGCGGTCTACATGGCCTTCATTGCAGCCCGACGGAGCTCCCGATACCCTTCTGGACCAACTCTTTGGGGCCTATTCAGTACAAGTGCAGGGCATTGTCAAAAAGCAGTTCACGGAGAAGGCCAACAAGGCCAAGGACGAGCTCTCTTCTACAACGTCCGCGGTACTGAGCCCTTATTTCTGTACAACACACACGTCTTTCCATCTAAACTTGGCTCCCCCACACGGCCTACGCGTAGGCTGCCTCGTTGCGTGGCTTCACCGCCCTACTCGACTCTCTGGCCGAAGACGTCAATCGGCTGTGGATTCTTACGGGGGCAGTGTTCAGCGTGCATGAGTCTAGCGGTAGTCGTGACCCGTCTGTGCGCACTTTGGCAGCGGCATGCGTCGGCTAACTCGACTCTGCACCACACTGCTTTTGCTCGGCAGGTAATGACACTCGGGGACGCTCGAGCCTGCTCACGGCCACCTATGACGTGTCGCGGAATGCCAGCGGCAACCTCGCGCAGGCCATCGGCGATGCGCTGAGCAGTGCGGTTCTGCCGCTCCTCCGAATCGTGGCCGCCAAGTCGACTCGCACTCCTCAAGAAGCGTTCCAGCTCCCACGTACCAATGCCCACACATGTCCCCGCATTCCCAATCTCCTCATCTCAACGCACTGGGCCCGTCGTGTTGTGTGTCGTCTGCAGTTGACCTTCTCAAGCGGTTCATCGCCTTCTACGGGGACCCCTACGGGCCGCTGTACTTTACTTTCGTGCAGCTCCAGGGCGAAAAGGGTATGGCCCGGGTGAAGGAGCATCACCGCCTCCCCCTTCTCAGCCCTGTTCTACTGTGTGGGCGGTGTCAGATCCGGAGCAGCTGGCCAAGGGCGTGTTGGCCGGTCTGGAAGAGCAACAGCCGGTGCGAGACGCGGTGAGCTCATTGCTGAAGGCCATCAAGCTCGCTCTCGACGACTCATCTGTCATGGGCGAACTCGCCACCCAGCAAGTGTGGAGCGAAGGCAAAGGTAATCCTGGCGTGACATTGCGCTCCACTCCCGCCCCGAAAGGGCAACTCAACAGGGTCGGGTGGCGGGGAGCCAGAGGCGTCGCAGATGGTGAAGGGCATGACCGACCTGTTTGACCTGTGCTCGCTGGTGGCGGCGCTCTCGCGTCACACGTCACACCGAACGAACAGCGAGGCCACTCTCTGCCAGTTCCTCACGACCATCCTGCGCGCCGGTACTCCTCCATCATGGCCTCGCAGCCGTGAACCTCTCTGCCCCATATTCTCACTACGCTCTCTCCGCACACACGCGCAGGTCACGAGACCAAGGGCGCAGCGACGAAGGTGGCGGTGGGCAAGTTCGGCCAGTACTTGCAGCGCAGGGACGAGATGGCGCCGTTTCTTCTGGGATCGTCGCCCAACGTCCTCCCGCCGCTGGCCAAGCCCTTCTACGCCATCCACATGCCCTCGGTCATACCAGCGCTCCTCGCCTTGTCCGCTTCCGATTCTCCCGCTTCCTCGTCTCGAGCTTCCGCCAAAGCCAAGAGCGAGCGTTCGTTGCTTGTGTAGGACTGCGGGACGTTTCAAGCGGGACAAGTACACGCATGCGTTTTCTTTGGAGGCTTCAAGACTTGGAAGGCGGTGGGACGGAGCGGAGTGAGGCCAGTGCGGCTTCGATCTTTGTTCGGTACTCGACGTCGGCCACGGGGCCAAGCTTCCACCTGATCTCCTTGCGCAGCCACTCCAACTCTTCCTCGTCCTTGGTCGCGATCAGCGCCTGCATGGAATAAACGAACAATCAAACAAAGCCGCCTAGAGCAAGCAATCAAGAGTTTGTCCAAGCGCACGTACGTCGATCGCGATGTCGTATTGTGCGGTGCGCAGAGCCGCGCGGTAGCGCTTCGTTGGCGACTTGATCAAGACGAGGAACTCGCGCAGCAGCATGTTGGGGCCACCGAACGTGTGGATCTGCTCGATCAACAAATGTGGTCACGAGGTCGAAAGCGCTGACGAAGCACAACAACCGCCGCCCACACACGAACGGGCGACTCGACAGAGTAGTGTGTGTGGCGCGCACCATATCAACAAACGGCCCAAAGCCGATGGGCGACGACGGCCTCGACGAAAACAAGGCCTGGCGAGAGGTAGTCGTCAGCATCATTGGTGACCAGTCTAGTCGCGAGCGTGTGTAGGGAGGCAATGGCGCACCGTAGCGGGGAGCTGCTTGACCGCGGCCCATTGCTTTTGGCAACACAGGACGCGCAGCTTGACCCAGAAGTAACGCTTCTCGCTGATGCGGAAGGTCTTGCGCATGTTGTCGGGGAGGAAGGCGATCTCCTTGGCCTTGCCCTGCGTCGCGTAGGAGTGGTAGAACAGCGAGTAGTACAGCGTTGCGCCCACGCCGCTGTACACGATCGGCGATCGAGGAAACGAAACGAACAGCAGCTCGTCCTTGGCCGCCCGCGCCACATCCACTCTCTGCGTAGCCACCGACCGGCGGCCAAATGAGTCGAACGCGTGACACACAGCCACGGGAGAGACGGGAGGCCGACCTCCATGTTGATTTGAATCTCGAGGAGCTTGATCTGGTCCACCAGCTGCTTGCTCTCGAACTCGAAGAGTTTGGCGTGTAGCTGCTGGAAATACTGTAGGCAGTCCCGGAACGCTGCTAAGCGTTTCGTCACCTGGAGCGAGAGAGGTGTCGCGGATCGGCGTGTGAGGACATCGCCAACAGCCGCGAGACAAGAGAGCCATACGATGGTGGTGGGTTGGAATACGCACATCGCCGACTTGATAGCACAGCGCCAAGCGAGCCAGGCCCTCTTGCTTGTGGTCACCTCGAGCGTGGTACATCAGCACGCGATCAACGTGGTTTCCCTCGTGTCGGAGGTGCCTGTGTGAGGATGCGTGTGTGCGGGTGAGGCTGGGAACGTTGTCGTAAGCTCACGAGCGGCATGCGTCTACCTGAGGTAGGCGTTGGATGCCTCTCTGTGGGTGGCAAGCAGTGCGCGAAAGTTGTTGGAGTTGAGAGTGTCCTGTGCGCGACACGACCACCAATCACCATGAAGTCAAACTCCTATTTGCAAGTCTTAACTCCTACGTGCTGTCCCCGGACAGCTGACGCACACCTTAAGAAAGAGGACGACGGTCATCATCGCGTTGCCGTTCATGGACGCAGACGCCGCGTCGAGCAGCATCCGCTTGTCCCCTAGCGATCGGAAGGAATGCAAGCTGTACTCACTGCAGTGACGACGAGGTGTCACGAGGTATCAGTGATGCCATCCCGGAACGAGGGAAAGCCTCAGGCAGCCCAAAGAAAACGACGAAGAACGCGGAAGCGAACCCGTTGTCAATGATGGCCTGGATCTGCGCGTCGGCCTGCTCGCGCCGCTTCTGCGGCGAAGGAGGTGGGTGCCGTGTGGCGGTAATCTGTTGCACTTCCCCCTCTCCTATGTCTTCGTCGTCCGCCTCGAGGCCTTGTGTGGTCGTCGAACTGGCCGTCGCCGACGCCGCCGACGCCGCGGAGGCCCGGGTCGCCTCCTCAAGCTCGTCTTCGAACGTTTCCTGGTAGGAGGACGGGGACGAGAAGGACGACGCGTGGGGCGACGAAGAGAAGAAGTCTAGGTCCGACGGGGAGACCGACAGGGACGACGACGATCGTGAGAGGATGGACGCACGTCCGCTCCCGTTTGTGCCGACATCGGCAAGGGAGGTAGAGGAAGGGGAAGCAATAGAGTCGGAGCTATTGCGCAGAGGCGACGGAGGAGCGGCGGCGGCGGTGTCGCTGTTGGGTCTCTTGGTTCTCAGTCCGGCGAAGAAGGAGGAGAGGCCTCCGAGCTTGGGTGAAGCAGCGGCAGGGCCCGCACTTGGCGTAGTGGAGGAAAGATGAACTGTCGGAGATGTAGTGGGGGTTTGGGTGGTTGTGGGAACGCCGGGACTCGGAGAACTGGCCGCGTCATCATCTTCATCGAAAGGGTTCGAGGAGGGGGAGCGAAAAGGAGTAGGAGCTGGAGCAGGAAGGGCTCGCGATGTCCCTACTGCGATAACGTTGGTCTCCTCAGTGTCGAACGGGTTTGCAGGCGTGGCTGTCACTGCTCTCGAATCGTCTTCATCATCGAATGGGTTTCCCAGGCCGCTGTCTTGTATGGACATGCCCACAACTGCAGGTCGCTCCTCAACTTCAGCTTCTTTGGGTACTGTATCGATTTTCTCACACATTCTTTTTTTCCCTTCGCAGCCATTATTTGGCGGGAAAACAGGCAGGGCGCCAAAACAAACCAAAAGATCGGCCAAGAGAAGAGAGCGGGCAGGGGAGCCAAGATGATGGCAGCCGGGCCGAAGCAGATGTTGGAACCAGTGATGATACGCAACGCGTGTTATCAGCTTTCGATTGATATGCTGCGCGAAATGCTATCCCAATCACGGCAATTCGAGGCAGCTAAGCTCTGGTATGCCAAGAAGGAGCAGCTCATCGCGCACATAGAGAAGGAGGTTCTCGCCGCAGGCGCTCTGGAGCTCATCTTGAAGCTCTCCTACGGCAACGTGCACGCATGGCTGCAGGAGCTGGATGAAATCGTCGATGACCAGAACCTCTATGATATGCGCCAAGCGCTCCACCGTATAATCGAGGGCACGCCCTTGGCATTCATCGGCATCTTGGGCGAAGGCTTACTGCGCAACATCGCGGCGGAAATCCGACTCGATGCCACGGCGCCCAAGGACGAGGTGCGCGGCACGATTAAGGATGAGATGCAGCTGGAGGGTCTCGAGTGCTTCCTGGACCGGCTGTCGCCTGAACAGCTCCAGCGTCTGTGGGCCGAGTGGCAGCTGCTGCCCGCGTCGCCACCTTCCGACAAGTGTGCTCTTATCGAGCGGCTCGTGATGTGGGTATTCGACATCGACACGGGAATGGACAGCGAAGCGGCGGACTACTCCGAGATTGCGGATGCCTCCGTGGAGAGAATGGAAATGGAGGAAGATGGAATCGAGCAGGACGCTGTAGATGGGACCAAGGGCGAGCACGACGAGTCCGAGACAAAGGAGGCCCCTGAAGCTGAACACAACGAGAATGAAGGCGAACTCGAGGGAAGCCTGAACGGTTCGGTGGACGAGCTGGCCTCAGTGTCCGCTATCGCTGGCGACGAAGAAGAGGCGAAGGCCGGCGAACAAGACGAGATGGAGGACCTCGAGCTGGACCTGTCTGCTGACGGATCCGTTATGCCGCAGGAGCAGTCGTTGGATCGACCCTCAGAGGCGAGCTTCGCCGAGCACGAGGAGTCGAGAGAGCTGCAGCCACAGCAGCCGGAAGAGGAGCGAGACCTCAGCTCGTACCAAGCCGAAGAGAGCGTGACCGAGACTGTTACGAAGGTGACTGAGCTGAGTGTCGAGTTCTCAGTTGACAAGCAGGAGGAGGACGAGGAAGCGGCCGTCAAGGTGCAGGAGGAGGAAGAGGATGCCTCGGGCGAGACGCACGCCAACGTGTTCCAGCAGGAGCCCGTCGAGGAAGGAGAATTAATCGTGTCGAGGGACGAAGGAAACGAAGAAGAGGAAGAGGAAGACAAAGGGCAGGCGAACGAGGAGGGCCTTGCGCAATCAGCGATCGAAGAGAAGGAGGACAAGGAAGAGGGAACGGCACTCGCGGAGCAGATGCAAAGCGAGGCTCGTGACGAAGAGGGAGAGAAGATGGAGCAGGCCACCGCCCCGGCCAAGGAAGACGAAGCCGCGGAGCAGGAGCAGACACATCACACGACGACAGAGGAAAAGGAGGCCGACAAGCAGGAGGACGAGAGCGAGCGGGAGGAAACCTCGGTGCCCTCGACTCCTCGCAGAGGTAAGAGGCGGCCCTTGCCGTTTCGATTGATTGGGCTCGGTCTCAACCGGTGTGTGTGTGTGTGGCGCTCACATTGCGCGTGGGTCAACTTTGTTGTTGACCGTATGGCAACAGGTTCCCGCCTGCTCTCCAACATCGGCGAGCTCAAGCCGGGCCTCACCCACGCCGACCTGGAGGGCTTCAGCAACACCGTGCTCAGGCGTACGCTTAGCTTTGTCTTTAGTTCGCGCGTGTATGGCGTTGGTGCCTCTCTTCCCCTAGAGGCTCACCCTCAGGGTGTGTGCTGTTTCAGAATATTGCAGGGAGAACGGGCTTGCCCACAGCAAGACGAAGAAGGACAACATCGCCTCCATCCTCGGCCATTGGACGGCACCCGACGCTGCCCGTCCCGGTACGCCTCCTGCCCACGCTCGAGAGAGATAGAGGGGAGAGCTGATGCGAGATCTGCGCGCAGTAAGCACGACTCCCCGAAAGCGCGGGCGTGAGGAGAGCGAGCAGCAGAGCGAGAGTGAGAGCGAGCGCGACCAGAGCGAGAGCGAAACGGAGACCTCGGCCTCGGAGAGGGAGAACGACGATGGCACCCTTACCCCGCGCCGTCGCATGGCCAAGCGTCGCCGACGCGCCACCGAGATCGTGGACATGCTCTCCCTCAACGCCACCCCGACCGCCACCCGCACCGCGCGGCGAAGCACCAGGCGCTCCATGGCCACCGCCTTCACGAAGGACGTGTAGGAATTCTGCACATTTGCTTGCATTCCTGAGAACGTGCGCCATTCCTTGTTTGTCGTTGCCGCGGGCAAACGATGAGCGGGGATAAGGCTGAGGCCGCCTCCTGTTGTTAGCGACGCCGGCAGCTAAGAGCTAAGAGAGAGGCCCCCCTTGGGTAATGATGAAGTCCGTTCTTGGTCTACGTGGTGGAGTTCCCCGCACCATGAGGGTGGTGTCCTCCCCTTTCAACCCGTCGACGGTCGCCCCCCTGGACCGTTGCCAACTTGCCTCAGGGGTTCCCTTCTCGACCACGTCTTCTCCGTCTCTGGCCTCTACAGCGCCCTTGGCAGCTGCTCCTGGCAATGCTGGCGGCAACGGCAGCCTGCTGCAACTGTCCGACACCGAACGCGTGTTCCGTTCCAAGTCAAGCGAGTCGCTCGCCTTTTCTCTGGCCATCCTCCACATGTGCTCCCTCTACCAGCCCTTCTCTCGCTACGGACCGCAGGTGCGCCTTCGCCCAAGAGCAGCGTGAATGGTCTCTCCGTGTCCCTGACAGACCCGTCCAACCTATTACCACAGCTGCTGGAGGGGCTGAGCAAGGTGGGGCTGGGCCGGCCGTCGGACGCCGTTATGCGGGCCACGTTCTTCCGCCATTTCTGTGCCGGCGAGACGCTGGCTGGAGTGGGTGAGGTGGTGCGCCAGTACGAGCGCAGTGGCGTTCGCTGCATCTTCGATTACTCTGTAGAGGCACGCCGCTTCCTTGATTCCTGAAGACTCGGCTCAGTCTTACACCTTGTAATACGCCATGACGTGCATGCAGGACGCGCTCACTCATGACGAGTGGAATGGCAATACGCAGGGCCTCATCAACAAGATGCGCGACTACTCTGCCACCTTCGGCGACCGTGTGCGATTCGTACCCCTCAAGGTACAGCTCTCCCCGACCTTACCCTACTGCTCTCGTGCTCAGCTTACTGGCGTGTTGCCAGGTCACCGGCCTGTGCTCGCCGATGCTACTAGAGCGCATGAGCAGCGTCATCTAGTACGTACGCCCATGACCTGCCCTGCTCTGCCCGGCATTATCCTCACTCCTTTGTGTGATGCAGCGACCAGTCGGCCGTGCACAAGGCCTGGATGGAAGACCATTACTACCAACCTAGCCTCGCCTTCCCGACCAAGAGTATGTTTCCCATCGCCTTCACGTAGGACATGAAGTTGGAGCTCATGAGGAGAGTAGAAGTCGCAGTGATCCATCCGTTGAGCTCCGATGAATGCCGGGAGCTGAGGGATGCGAACGAGCGACTCACTGCCATCTGCGCTGAGGCCAGCAAGGCTAACCTCTCCCTTCTCTTCGATGCCGAGCAGACACCAAGGTCGACCACAGCCCTCACCTTAGCGTTCTCATCAACTCACACGGGGTGCGTTTGTGTTTTGGTATGAGAGCAGGCAACCAGCTATTAACTGGTTCACGCGGAAGCTGTCCAAGCAGTTTAACAAGGACAAGGCTGTGGTGTTCAACACGTTCCAGATGTACCTCAAGGAAAACCTCGAGAACCTCGAGCGCGAGCTTGTGCACGCCCGCGACGGAGGCTTCATTCTAGGCGCCAAGGTTGTGCGTGGTGCCTACATCCACACCGAGACCCAACACGCCCTGCAGCATGGCCTCTCCCTTCCAGTACAAGAGAGCAAGGGTACAGCGCGCCTGTTGGGTGGCTTTGAGCGATATCCGACTAATTGATACTTGCCGGACGGGCTTGACTCAACTTTAACAGCGAACACGGACGTCAAGTACGACGCCGCTATCGCGTTGCTCCTGCGAAACATCAACAGTGCGGCGTTGGTAGTGGCCACACACAACTCCGAGTCGGTGGAGAAGGCAATGAGCGAAATGGGGAGGCTGGGCATCGACAAGTGCTCCCCTCGCGTCAACTTTGCTCAGCTGATGGGCATGTGCGAAGATCTCACACTGAGTCTCGGTACACTTGTCCCACTACCTAAGCTGCACGTGGGGCAAATGATGCGTGGTTCGCTCAAGTCAGCATGTGGTAAACAGGTCAGCTGGGCTACAACGCTCACAAGCTGCTGCCGTACGGGCCGTTGGAGAACGTGATGCCCTACCTCATCCGTCGTGTGCAGGAGAACAGCTCCGTGCTGGGCGGCACGGCCAGAGAGCGGGAGCTCATCTGGCGGGAGCTCAAGCGCCGCATGCTCCGCTCTGGTTCCGGCACCCACGCCTAGGTCTCAGGCGGTTGCGCCCGGCAGGGGCAGGGTGCATCCTAGCAACACCTATGACAGAAACTGAAGTCTTGCCTTAACGCCAATTTCTGTCCAATGACCGGTTGGTTTGGTGACAAGCGCACTGAAACTGGGGTGATGCACCAAGGTTGCTGAGTGAGAACCACAAGAGGACCACAGCCAAAATGGAGAGCGAAGTAAGCGAGCAAGTGCTGGAGGAGGCCACCGTGGCGGGGACGACGGGCGTGAAGAGGTGGGTGGTGAACCTTGACCTGCCCCCCGAGGAACGTTGGCGCGAGGTGGTGGCCTTCCACGCTCCAGACCTCGTCGCAGTGTCCCAGCTCATACGGTCAGAGCTCGCCCAGGTTCCTTTCACGTCCATTTTGGTTTTATTTTATGTAAATACACAAAATACAAAAAATATTAATGATAAATGTAAATAACAATCTGAGACAGATATTTGGCCGAAAGAAAGCTACCTTTGGCGAGAAGGTGGTGGGCGCCTTCATGTCTGGGGTGGCGCACGCAGGGGCGGTGTTCTACGGCAAGGAGCTGGCCGGTATTGCCAAGGCTGCGGGTATCTCTGCCGCTCCAAGCATTCCTTGGTGGCTAAAAGAAATGAAGCATTGCCCTCACCTCGTTTCCTCTATTTGGTAGGATTGCCTTTGGGCCAATTGGTGCTGCTACAGCTCGTGTATGAGGCTTCTGCGGCCTGCACGTCGATCATCGTGCCACAGGACCCCTCCCAGGTAGGCTCTACCCTTGATCATTACCCTTGGTGTATGGCCGATGAGCGTGGCACGAGTTGTGACGTGGGATGTCATGAGTATAGGACTCGATGCCGCAGCACATCCGCACAATGGACTGGGGCATGGACTTCCTGAGGCCGCTTACTATTGAAGTTGACTTTGTCAAGGGCGGCCGCACGCAGTACGTGGCCACGACTTGGGTCGGATACGTGGGCGTTCTCACTGGTACATCCGCGCTTCTAAGCCTCCTCATACTTGCTATCATCATCGCCATCGCCATCATCATTTCCTCTGTTCCTGTCTCTCGCCTACGCGAATGCGACGATTGATGAGGGGATGCCAGGCATGCGCCCGTTCGGCTACTCGGTCTCCGTGAACTTCCGGGTCACGAGCAGCGCCTATTGGAAGAACGTAAAGAAGGCTATACTGCGAGCGTGGCCCATCGGTATACCGATCTCTCTCATCAGCTTCGCGCCGAGGCCACACTTACATTACGGAGTCTTGTGCGACAGGCTTTCTCGTGCGGGAGGTGCTCGAGTCGGAGGCCACTTACCGCCGAGCTGTCGGGGCGCTGGAGCAGTCCGAACTCATCGCTCCCGTCTATTTTACGGTGTGTGGCGTGCAGCCGGGTGAAGGAGTGCTGCTCACCCGCGACCGAGATGCCGCCACCAGGCCCTACTACCTCTCTGGTGAGTTTGCCCATGTAATCTAAGGGTACATGCGCATGACGTATAACTGTTCTCGTTGACAGAGCATGGATCGACGGTGCAGACGAACATCGATCACTGGAGCGATGAACCCGACGATGACATCATGTGGTCCATCAGGCGTCGATCAATTGCTCGCAACAAGCTCAAGGTCCTGCTAAGCCAATCGGAGCCCATCACGGAAGAGGTCCGGCCCAACCGCGTTTGTCCTGTCTCCAGCAGCGGTTGTCTCACCCGGTGGTCAAACAGGTCCTGTGGAAGCTGATGTCCAAGAAACCCATCCTCAATGACCTCACCTTGTCCGGCACCTACATGCTGCCCGCCAGGGGTAAGCCACCACACTAACAGCTCATCGCTTCTCGGCTATTAATGCGATTGATCTACTGGGCAGGATTCTTGCGGACTCGCCTGCCGCAGAGCGAGCACTGGGGATTCACGCCGGTCCAGCGGCCGCTGCCCGAAGGCGGAGAAGAAAGACTGCCGTGTGGCAAGTGTACGTGGCGCAGCAGCGATGCGCGTGAGAGCTCTCGCTCTTCAATCATGCTCATGCGCGGTCTCAGGTGGAACCCTGTTTCTGGCCTCGCTCAACCCCACAGAAGCATGCGCCCACGTTGGCGAGTGGCACAGCTGCCTCGCGGATTGCAGCTATCTTAAGGTAACGCTCATAGTGTCAAGCTTGCAAGTCCTCCCAAGCTTTGCCTTACACCAATTCCCCTTGCAAAACAGTGCGGTCTTGGCTTGATGACGTCCATAGGACTCCAGGTACGTACACGCATAACCACGTTCACACGTGACACTCACGCGACGTGCACGAACAGCACTGGTCGTGTTGCTTTTCCACGTCGATGAACTCCAAGTGCCCAAAGAGCGGAGCGCACGAGACAAAGCTTCCCTCCGCCTAACCTCAAAAGCTTCCCGGCCTGTTCTTTGGCGGAAATGAACAGAAAACAATATTTTATGAAATTATTACTTTTGCCCACTACGGTTTGGTGGTAGAGCACGAAGAGATGGAGGACCACTTTGAGTCCGTGGAAAAGTTGGTGACTAAGCGCCTGAAAAATTTTGATTACATCAAGCGGGTGTACCAGGGTACCGCCCCCTGGATGAACACCGTATTTCTCACCAAGGAGGACATCTTCCAGTTTTACTCCAAGGAGAAAAAGGACGTTGTACTCCAGTCAAGGTACTCAACCCGTCGTGTTTCCTTCGTCTTCGTTCTCCAAAACTGCAGCTGAACGATATTTTATTCAAAAAATAAATAAATGAAAATAATCAAAACAAAAACATAATAGGGCGGAGCAATGGTTCTACGTGGGCATCAGCCTAGCGCCCGTGCTCACTCTCCAGGCCGGGTACGCCTCCCCAGCTGGTCGCTTTCGTTCTTTTACAAAGTTTATTTATTGCTTGGCACAGGCCGCCGTACGTCGAAGCGATATCGACTTTCTGGAACGAGTTTGAGAGCTCCCTCGATTCCAAGGGGGTACTTCCACCCTTCCTGAGACGTGAGGAGCAATAGCAATTGAAACGCGATCCGAGAGCGTGTGCATTGCTGACTGAGATGCGGCGCGAAACAGAAAATGAGGGATCTGGGAGCAAGCAGCGGGAAGGACGTGCGGACGGCGGCAACGGGATCAAGCAGCAACGAATACCTCACCACTCCCAACATTGTGCGCCGCTTCCTTTTGCTTTCGTTCATGGTTGCTGTTGTTGCTGTCTCACTGTTTGTCTTTTCGGTGTGGCACAGCCGTCCAATTTGGACTACTTTGAGGTGATCTACACGTTGTGCGACTTGCTGGAGCACGTCTACAAGAAGTTCATGGCGGCCGACGTCAGTACACAAACAGCCAAGAGCATCATCAAGCTCGACACCCGATTCAAGGTGTGCATGCCTTCTTTTTTTCTCCCTCATGGCGGCACAGCACCACGACCCTCTCTCATGCGTGTGTTGTGCGTGCGTGCGTGCGTGCGTGCAGCATCATCTGCTGAGCCCAATCAGCAAGGACACAACGGCGGTGGCGGTCAACATGCTCAAGCAGCAGATGAACGCGCTCGACTCTATCTTTGCCAGCAGCGGATGGGAGGAAGGAGCAGCCGACGAGTAAAATCGAATGACGACGAAGAGGAGACTGTTGCTCGTTGGTCCAATGAGAAAGACGAACCAGCGCTCTGATCCTTCTCGTTTCAAAACGAATTCATGTATTTTCAACAATCCCTGCTGCCCACGGTGCCACACCTTGCGGGCGGGAGGGGGTAGAAGATGTTGCTCTCTTATCGTGACGTTGGCATTACTGAAGAGGCCCAGACCCACGCCAGGTTCTTACTGAAACGGTGTCGGTGAACCTCTGCTGAGTTGCGGAGCGAAAAGGGGGGAGAAAAAGCTCTCCCTAGCAGAATTAAAACCGAAGCCACCACAACCGTACTTTGACCGTCCTTGCCCATGAAGCCGTTTGTGCCTGCCCTTGTCTTCCTCCTAGTCGTGGTGGCTTCATCGGCCTATGTCGCCGCGGCTGCGCCAAAGCCCACATACACGTTCCCCGACCGCTGGGAAGCCAGCGTGTTGTGGTGGGTGCAGGACGCCCTCATGTCCATGCGCAAGGTGCACGCCATGGCCTACCTATGGACCGACTATGCGCCCTACGCCCCCGTTGGCCTCGGTCGTCAGCGCGTCGATGAGCTATATTACTACCCGGACACCGTCGGCATCCCCTTCGGCTCCCTCGGGCTTGACGCCGACCATCACCTCCAAAACAACGAAGCCAACTACTACTTCTACCTCAACGCCACCGGCATGCAGTGCAATGTCCTGCCCAACTCTGGACCCATGCCTCCCAAGTACGCGTTCGCCAACGAATCGACGTTCGTGGGTGTGACCACCTACGAGGGTCGTCTGACCAACTTCTACTCCACCGTGATCGAGGTCATCCCGGGCCTATCAACCAAGGCCAACCTTCTCCAGGATGTGGCCACTCTCCTGCCGGTCCGCTTCAACATGGAAGGCATTCCGCCCTACGACTTGATCGGCCCCAACGAAATGGTTTTCCTTACCTTCAGCGAGGTCTCAGCCATGCCCGACGTGCCGCTCTTCAGTCCTCCCAAGGCCTGCCTCAACGCGAGTCCCATGCCCTTTGGCAGCGTTACGAGCCTTCGCCACCGTCCGCTTCGCCACTAGTGTGGCGTGGTGTTGCCCCTATCTTCGTCGTGCCTGCATGCCACACTTGTTAAAAAGTGCTTTGTGCTTCGTTTTTCTGTTCAAGATAACGAAAGCTGTGCTGAATGAAAGCGAAGTGGAGGGTACTCTAACTCAGCAATGGAGCAGCTGATTAGAGATTCCAAGACGTGAGACACCGAGAAGATCAACACCATCTCCCGAGGGTAACGGGACATCCCGGAGGCCTCACTCATGCGTACAGTCATTATGAGCCAACAGAAGCTTTGGCCGCTTCCTTGTCGACCAATTTACAAGAACCTGTCCTAAACGCACGCGAGAGATGAGGGTGGCGTCTTCTTCCGAAAACCCGCGCACCAGAGGAAGTACAGGCCCGCACCCTCACACTAACCACGAACGACTACCCTGAGCACACGCCCGACACGGATGACGCGGAAGTCCCCTTTGTCTTCCTCTGCGGCAGAGCTGGCCACGCACACAACGGCGCAAGGCATGCCCTCGCCGCTGCTCCCTCCCGACCTGTCACTATTGCCTCCGGACAAGGGCGGGACGCCACCGCCGTCGGAGCTCTACCCCATGGAGGAAGTGGACAAGAGCAATAGCACGAACGAAGAGATCAAGCTGCCGTGGGGCATTCTGCTTCTCATCTATGGTGTGCTCATGAGCGACGCCATAGCGTCTACCGTCATCACTCCCTTTGTGCCAGGTACCGCGCACTTTTCCGAGCGCAACAGTTTTGTCATCTCCCATTGGCTGGTGTAAAATTTCGGGTTCTCCGATTGGCGGAACTACTGAACCATGGGCTTCCTCCGATGTGGAGACATGTGCAGCAAACGATTTGGCATCAGTGAGGAGAACGTGGGCATGGCGGCCGGTGCGCTCATCGGAGCGTACAACCTGGCATCCTTCGCCTCCTCCTTCGTGTTGGGCCACTTGGCCGACAAGTATGGGCGCAAGGTGATCGTGATGGGCGGTCTCCTCTCGGGTGCCGTGGGCACCATCCTCTTTGGCTTCTCTCCAAACTTTGTCCTCGCCTTCTCCTCTAGGCTACTCGCCGGTACGCACCACGTGCAGAGCGTTCCTCACCGTCTCTTCACCCGGAAACTCACCCCGTGCCTACAACCATTAGGATTCTTCAATGCCAACGTCGCCGTCGCAAGAGCTGTGTGTGCAGACGTTACTGAAGGTCAGGCGCGCATCCTTGCCTTCGCTTACACCTCGGCGTGCTTCAATCTTTCACGAAGTTTGTCCAGGTGAGCTCTGCTCCATTCTGTTTCCCCCACCCCATCGCAGCTTCCTCCTTAACCTTTCACTTACTCCTAGTGGCATCGGCGGAGCGTTCACCATCATCGATTTCTCGGGCGTGCCCATGCTGGCGGACAACCCTTTCCTGTTTCCTTGCCTCATAGGCGGTGGGCAGACCAACCTCTTGACACGAGCTTGGATATCAGGATCAACTGACGGTCATGATTTGCTGTGCGATGCAGGCGCCTTCAACTTCGTGTCGTTGTTGACGGTCCTCTTCTGCCTGCCGGAGACCAGTCGACGCGTGCAGGAGCATGGGCAGGGCAAGGGCAAGCAGTCCCTGCGGGAGGGTCTGAAGTCGTTCAAGGATTGGCTGATGACCAAGCTCATCTTCACCTACAGCATCGGCTCCTTCTGCAACGGCGGGCTTCTCGTGGCCATGGTCCTCTTCTACTCACTTAGCGTTGAGGTCCTCCCTTTCCTTCATGCGTGTGCGTTTGTCAAGGCTTCGCGGAAGCATTCTCACATGTTCTTGTGCTCCAGCATCGCGGTCTGGGATTCGACCCCCTGCTCAACGGCCTCGCGTTTGCGCTCTTCTCCACCACCGGCTTCCTCTTCCAGGCGCGTGCTTCCCTTAAACGTGCATACTCCGCACATGCGCTCACTGAGTCTCCGTTGCCTTCTGCCACAGATCTTTGCATTCGAAAAAATGCTCAAGTGGCTAGGTGTCGTCAACCTGTACCTGCTTAGCGCGCTCCTGCTGTGCACGGGAGTCATTCTTCTTCCCTGCGTCACCTTCATCTATTGGAGCCTGGGTGCGCTGCTTTTGTTTGCCATTCGGCCTCATGAAATGCTCACGCACGAGAACTTGCCAATGGCGCAGGTGTCAATACCACTTCGACCTTGCTTGTGTGGCTAGCGCTGGCGGTGATCGTGCCTTGCTTCCTCGCAACGGGATTCATGTGCTTCCTCTCCAGTACGCGCGGCAATCGTCAGTGCGCAAAGCCGCTGCCAAGCCTTGTCCACTCGCTGACCATCCTCGTGATCCTCTCTGTAATTTATTACCTTCACAGCCCTGGGTGCCATGGTAAGCAACGCGTGCGAGGACAGCATCCAGGGGCTGACCATGGGCATGAATCAAAGCGTCTCCTCGCTTCTTCGGTACCGCTACGCCATTTTTATCGCTTGATCAAGTGCGCACTGCATGGTCTCACACGGTCATGCAATCGCATCCGTGCGCACAGGGCGCTGGGTCCGTTCGTGGTAGGCATGGTGTTCTCGGCCGGCGTTGCGATCAAGTTCCCCTTCTTCGGCTTCTGGATCCTGGCCGTCCTCTACCTCTGCTGCTTTCTCTTCCTCTTTTGGATGTCCCCGCTCGAGCGCTACCGCGTGGGCGACAACTCCGCAGCCTTGACCGACCTCAAGCTCAAGGCCGCGCAGGGCGAGGCCGAGAGCAAGCCTCTGCTCTCAATCAAGCAGTGAAGCCAGTGTTTGTTTCTTTTTTGTTTTTATGAGAGTCAAAGCACTGATGACACAATGGAATGGACGGGAGGTAGGGGGATAGATAACAAGGGAGGGGGGGGGGATGCCAGGACTGCCAAGAGGTGGACGTCGTGTTCGCCTCTTCGTCCTGCGTGCTGTCAAAATTTGGGTTTGGTAGAATTTGGGGGTCACCGCCCCGGACCCATTCCATTGCGTAGCTGGTCGGCCGCACGGGCACGTCGAACCCTTCCAGCCGTGAAAGTCTTGGAACACGCACCAGCGCTGGTCTCTGAACGTTCGCGACAACGAGCAAGGGAGCGCACGTGAGAAAAGAAGC
>JANDJZ010000257.1:0-68465 GCA_027943245.1 Acanthamoeba sp. SK_2022b
GGCCAAAGGGAAGCTGTGGGCGAGGCGTGTCCGTCGGATAAACATACCTCGACACCACCGCCATTGAGCTACGCTTGGACCGCGAGTTGGTGCTCTTGCTCCACCCGTCGTCACCCGAGCCAGAAACCATGTCCTGCGTGCCCGCGGGCGCCCAGAACACGCAATCGAGTTGAGTGGGCGTGGCGCAGTGGGCGCACGCGCGGAGGGGGTACCCTGATCTCTTGGATGGCGTCGCGGAAGGGCTTGGTGTACACGATCTTGTGAATCTCAACCCAGAATCGATAGGTTTCCTGGGTGAACACCACACACACATACATGCGCGCGATAAGCAATTGATCGTGCGGTGTGATAGTTTGCTGTTATGTGCGACGAATTGGAGAGGGGAGGGAGGGAGTAAGAGCGGGAGGTTACCGTGGAGCAGAGGCAAGCGAAGAGCACGAAGCCGTGGCAGCTCAGATCGATGAGCATGAGGTACCACGACCCGATGTTGATGCGCGTATCGAGCCCACTAAATAAAAACAACAACAACAACGTAACAAAATAACAAGCACAGATCGGACACGGTGAGTTCGACAGGTTTCAGAGCGAGTCGCAGTGCCGCAGTAGCGCACCACTCCGTTCCGGTGGCAACGCTGCAGCGAATCTGGGCCTCGACAGCGTCGGCGATGTCGTCTACGTGATTGCCAATCCAAACCGACCTCAAAGTCAGCTTGTCGGGAGTGTTCTATTTATAAATAAAAATATTTTCATAATAAAATAATATATTTTAAAATGGAAGGAGCTGCGGAGGGTGTGGCGGGACCTTCGATGGCGCGGGTGTAGATGCGGAAGGCCCAGGGGTAGGTGAGGATGAGCCAGTAGGCGACGATCAGCAGCAGCAGCCGTATCACCTGCTCGATCGTTTGTCCGGTCGTCGACCCTCGACGAATACGGAACCGAATCTGCAACACACACACACACACACACACACACACACACACACACACACACACACACACACACACACACACGCCCAACGCGGGTTTGTTTAAAGCGTTTGGCCTGGCGATTTTGAGGGAGGTGGGCAAGCTTACCCTGATCATGCGAATGACGGCGGCCACCATGAGGACGCTGCCAATGATGAGCGTGATGCCGACTGGCGTCGCCATAACACGCAACGCGTGGTTAGGCTTACACACGAGCCGAGAAGTTCGGTGCGCCACTGCGCGAGGGGCGGGGCGGCGGCGTACTGGGGAAGTAAAAGAGCGTCCAGGCCCACCACTCGTTGTCCGCCACGAAGCAGTACGGGATCGCCGGCAGCGCACCGAATGTCTACATCGCACGCACGCATACACATCAACACAACACAACACAACACAACACACGCGCATACACGCAGGAGGATGAGTGACGAAACGGGAGAGCAAGGGAGCGGAGCAAAGGCGGCGCGCACGGTGCCGGCGAGACAGATGATGACGGCGATGGTGGGCAAGCCCCACGCGACAAAGTGGAAGAACAAGTGGAAGCGCCGAATGCCCTGCACCGACTTGCGCAGGAAAATCATCTGATGGCCGAGTCCATTCGTTGTTGATTGTCGAGAGCGCTCGTGAGTCGGTCGGTTGGCGCGGGGAGCCTTTGTGGAGGGAGGGAAGGGGGGGGGGAGTGGCGCACCTCGAACACGTTGATGCAAAGGGCGAGCCACCAGAAATTGGCCGCCAAACCAAAGAACAAGATGCCCATTCCTGCATGTGTGTGTGTGTGTGTGTGTGTGTGTGTGTGTGTGTGTGTGTGTGTGTGTGTGTGTTGTGTGTGTGTGTGTGGCAAGGCGTGCGATCAGATCTTTGCGGTCACTGAATTCAAGCCAGAGTCGCGGGCGCACCTTGAAGCACGCATGGGACTCCGCCGCCGTTGTGGTCGCGCGCGTTGTCAAAGGTGACCTCGATCGGCGGCGAGCCCTGTGTCGGACACGCCGAGCCTCAGTCAGACGGCAGTCGAGTCACTCCTCTCACACAGGTGAGCGCGTGCGTGGGGGGGGGGCGTACATGAGTGCAGACCATGCGAGTGGGTCCGCCCGAAACGATGGGGAAGAACACCACCACGAAGCTCACCGCCATCGAACAGCTGATCTGTCGACAGACAACCAACCAACCAATCGCACACGCGCATCGGTCAGCGAGTGTGCTCCCGTCGCGGAGTGAGTGGATGGGGGGGAGGTACGATGTAGATGAAGAGGGAGCCCGGGTAGCGTCGCTTGGCGGGCATGAGGCACAGCGTGATCACCTGTGTCGACAACATTGCGGGGGGGGGTAAGGAATGCAGAGCAGCGCGGTAAGAGCCAGGAATGGAATGTGCGTGCCATGAAGGCGGCCAGGATGAAGGAGCAGCCGCCGACGATCATCATGATGGTGATGCCGCCGGTCCACTCGGCGTCGCTCCACATGGGGTTGGGGCAGGGCATCACGCACATGTCCTCGCCGTTGTAGCCCGACGCCGCGAACGACGACTCGCCGTCGTAGTTGAACTTGAGCGGATACGGGCAGTCCGCCTGCGTATACGGCACAGCTTCAAATGACACACACACACACACACACACACACACACACACACACACACACACACACACACACACACACACCAGCGTTCGGCAAGTGTCGAGCAGGGTCAGTATAGGGAGGGAGAGAGATCAAGGTCAGCGGCGACATGTACAGAGGTTTTGGGGCACGGTGAGACACTGGCCGCTGTCGTCGGGAGGAAATGCCGGGAAGGGCGTGCCGGTGCTGTTGTCGATCTGGTTGCAGTCGGGCAGCTGGTCCTGTGGGTCGCGTGCGCACGCGAAGGGGAGAGGGGGGGGGAGCGTGCGAGTGAGTTCACAGGAACGCGGCAGAGTTGTGTTGGGTGGAAGCGAGCTCGTACGAGAGTGCCCTGCGATGCGAAGAATGCGGTGCAGCCCAGGAGCACGGCCTCGCAGGCCGACCGGCACGGCGGATAGACTAAGGAGCAGACCGAACACGTCGGTGAGTCATTCCATTCATAACTGTCATTTCATTTTAATTAGAAATAAATAAAATAAAATAAAATAAGGACAAGGCAGCACCATCGAACTTGGGCACGTCGGTGAAGCGGCAGTGGAGGAAGTTGCCCATGCAGGTTAACGCCAGCAGGGGATTGCGGCACTCGGGCGGGAAGTACGCGCCCATCAACACCGTCTGGAAAGTCGCTTCACGACTTAGCAAACAAGCACTGCGAGCCAACGAGACGGAGGCTAGGCAGGCCCGCTAGGAGGAACGGGCATTACCTTGTTGGCGGCGGCCTTGTCGGTGGCTTCGTAGGACTGGCCGCTGTCATTGAGCGTTATAAAAGTAGAATAAGTGAAGAAACACCGGGAAGGGTGCACGATGGGACGGGATATCACAGGCCGCCAACAAGAAAAGAATTTGTGGTGTAATATTAATAAAAGGAGGACGGCAGTACCGGTGGCCGGTAAACGAAAGAACGAAAAGCGACACGAGGAGAAAGAACGAAAGCGAAAAAGACGAGAGGGGGGGGATACATGAGGAGGACGTTGTTGGGGACGGACGTGGGCACGACGTAGGGGATGATGTGGTCGCACTTGCCGGCGGTCTGTGGCGAGCCCTGCCACGGCACGCAGGCTTGGGCTAAAGCCCGCTCCTCGAGGATGCGCTCAGCGGAGAGCGAAAACATCAACATCCCCACCGTAACGAGAACGAGCACAAACCTCGCATGCCACTTCATGCTGCAGTCGTTCTCGCTTGGAAGGAGGGAAAGAGAGGAGGCAAAAGATGAACAAGCGCGACGCAAGAAGGACTCTCTTGTGCCGGCATCCTAGCAATTCAACTCCGTTATTGCGCCGGGTGGTTAAAGGTGTTGTGATAGGTTGCATGTTGCACCTCGAGGATAAGACTTAAGCGACAGTTCCTCCTTACCGAAAAGGTATACCAAGCTATTGGAGTTGCTTCACCAAGTATACATCTTTCCAGGTTTATTTTTCTTTTGTCTCTTTGGGGACAGGGGCAGATAAAATCATAAAAATCAGTGGTGCCAGGTTGCAGAGTTTGCTGGTGGTGATTGCGGCGACATTTCCAACAGAACAAGAAGAGAGTCATTGTCCTGCCCGACACTGGCCCGTTCTTTTTCTTTTGCGTTCGGGCGCACTAGAAACGAAAGCAACACGCACTTCCCACAAAGACAACACACACCACATCACCACTACTACCACCGCCAACCAACAACAAACAATAACATGAGCTGGGTCAAGGTTAGTGACGGTCAGATACCCGCCAACGCGCTCGTCGCTGGCTACGAGGCGGACGGCTCGCCCCTATTCGTGGCGCGCACCGAGCACGAGGGCGGCCAGCACCCCGGCAAGACCTCGAAGCCGCTCGGGGCCATCCACTTTGGTTACGGCGGCAAGGAGGTAACCAAGAACGACTACGAGGTGCTCTGCTGCAACGCCCGCGAGCTCGCCTGTGTACGGTCTCACTCTCTTTTCCTCTCCTCGAACTCGAGTAAGCCTTACGATGTGCTGTGTGTGCGATGTGGTGGGCGGCAGCTCCATTGGGTGAAGCTGGAGAGAGGCCAGCAGATGCCCGAGCGGGCGTGGATCGGCGGCAAGGAGCGCGACGGCCATGGCCTGTGCATCGCCCGTGGCAAGATCCACAACGGCCTGCACGTCGGCAAGGCTGGTGCGTGTCTCACCTCTTTCCCCCGCCAGTCCTTCGCTCACGCGTATGGAATGCTTGGAATGCGCTTCCAGGCAACCATCTGCGGGACGGCATGTCGTTGTCGTACGGAGGCGAGGAGCACAACATAGCGCCCTACGAGGTGTTGACCTTCGAGGACCGCCTTCCGCAAGCGGCGCAGCCGTCGTCGGTCCTGCCCAAGCCCACCAACACCAGGCCCGGCTCCGGTCCCAAGTAGGACGAGGACCACCATCAGGCACACGCGATGGCGCGTGAAGAAAGGAAAAATGCTTTTCTATTATCCAAAATACAAAAAAATAATAATAAATAGAAATAAATAAATCATTTACTTTCCAGCAACGCTTGATTTCACTGTGCGGGCCAGTCGCAGGCGTTGAGGATGGCGCGAGCGTCGACGACGCACTGGAAGGGCTCCGCGCCCACGGGCCACACGATCGTGCCGGCCGCGCGCGAGCGAGCGGTCGGGTCCTGGGTGCCTCGCCAGTCGACGGGCATATTGTTCACGATCTTGAGGAGGTCGTAGTAGAGGAACGACAGCTCGTCCCTCTGCTGCACGCGGTAGAGAATCTCCGGCACCACGAAGCCTTGTGATGTGTGTGTGTGTGCGTGTTAGCAAGTGCGGCCAGTCGCGTTTTCTCCAGGGGCCACCACGACGTACTCTTGTCCATGAGGTTGGGATACTCGGTCGAGTTCTGGGTGGTGACGACCTCGATGATGCCGCACGAGTCATCGCACACGCCTGTGATAGGGCGCGACATCATTGTAAGCCACACACACTAACACGAACATTGCGGGCAGCAGCAGAAGCGGAGTCGTTTACCGGACACGCCATAGCCGTCGTCCCAGAGCTTGTTCTTTTCGGCGGTCTGGATGAGGATGTCGCGGAGCGCGCTCATGTAGAGGATAGCATTGACGCCCGCCGCGCCAGTGATGTTAGGCCCGTTGAGCGTGCCCACCCAGCTCTCCAGAAGGTACATGTTGCCTGTCGACACATACACACACACACACACGTGGGGAGTGATGCGCCAATCGTATTAGCGCCGGAGCGGCCGCGGAGAGTGTGTTTGTGAAGAGGGTTACCGGGGAAAAAGCCGATGCCGTCGTCGCCCTCGTACCAGACCACGTTGAAGTTGAAGCTGCCCATCTCGAACTCGATCACGTATTCCTGGCAACACACACGAGATGAAGGTGAGTGTGGTGGGGAGGGAACTTGCACTCGCGCGTGGAGGGCCTACCGAGTGGATGGCGGGGAGCACAACTTCCTTGGTGCCCGTGGAGTCGAAAATGCCGGTCTCGATCATCACGGGATCGGCCACCTCCAGCAGATTGCCCTGCAGCGGCGCGTTCGTTTACATCAACAATTCCACACACACGCGCGCGCGCGCGCGCACACACACACACACACACACACACACACACACACACACACCGCAAACGTACCTTGTCATCTTGGACGTAGAGGCCATAGAACGCTGCGATGCGCTTGGTCAGATACGTGTTCAGGCTGGCTTGTTTCTGTTTGGGTGGTTAGCAAAGACGACGATGGGCACGCCGCATCGGTGGGGATGGCGACAGACGCGTGCGTGGTGGTGGTGTGGACAACGTACGTCGGCAAGGAGCGCGTTCAGGAACGTGTCGACACGCGAATAGGACTTTCCCTTTACATTGACGACAAACCAGTCCTGGACGCACAACGACTGGCTAGTCAGCAAGAAAAGAAAAGGAAAAGAAATAAAAGAAAAGAAAAATAAGAGAAGAGGTGGCGTACGGGGTCAGTGGGCTTGAGGTGGTGGTTGTCGGACAGCTGGTTGAGGATGAACGAGGTGAGGTAGTTGAGCTTGGCCTGCTCGAGCGTTGTCGACTCGGGCATGAAGAACCCGAACCAAATCTGCACCACGCATTCCAATTGGGGTCAGCATCGGCTCGCCGTCGCCATGTCACCGATGCGTGCGTGTGCGGGCTCCATGTGCAAGATGTGCGTGCGCGTGTGATGGCTTACCGACGAGTTCTTGCTGAGGGGCGCGATGCTCGGGATGAAGGGCGTGACGTTGAAGGCGTTGGCGGCCAAGTCTTCGGGGAACCTGAAACCGGAAGGCACGCTGCACTCACCACAGAGCGGTGGTCACGTCAGTGTTGTTGTCGTAGTGTTGTAGTGTGCGCAGCTGTGGACCACGTTCGCAACGAGCGAGCAGGGGGGGAGGGTTACCGATAGACCGTCTGGTTCCCTGTGGGCATGACGTAGTTGAGGCCGGCCCAGAGCTGATGCAAAGCGCGTGGAGAGGCCTGTCGTAATTGATCCGGAAAGCAGCAAAGAGAAAGTCGGTTGGAATGCATTCCAATGACTCACTCACACACACACACACACACACACACACACACACACACACACACACACACACACACACATGACGGGGCCGCGTGCCTTGAAGTAGTTAAGCAACACCGAGCTGTCCTTAAGGATGAGCTTCAGTGTGTCCTCGGGAATGCTGATGCCTGTGCGAGAATACGAGTTGGGTGGGGAGGGTCAGCGCGCGTGCGAAGCGAAGGTGAAGTAAGCAGCGGGAGAGAGCGTGCCTGTCTTGTTCTGGATAAGCTGGATGACGATCTGCAGGGCCTCGGGTCCACCGGGAAGCGTGGGCAGGCTCTCCAGGAAATAGGACAGCGACACCGCCTTCGGGTAGCGTCCAGGAATCAGCTCAAACAGACCCTTGGCCCTGCGGTTGTTGTTGTGTGTGTTGTGTGTTGGGTTGAGTGGGGCGCCAATGGGAATAGGAACTGTCTAGGGACAGCAGCGTACTCGTCGCCGCCTGGGTTGGGGGCATGGAGGAGGGCTGCGAAAGCCGCCTGCGCCTCGCGGAGAGGCTCCACGAGGGAGCTTACCTTCTCTCGAATATGCTCCAGGCGCTTCTGTTCTTCTTGCCCTGCGACCGACAAGAAAAATAAATAACGATAATTGTCAGATAAAAATGCATCACTAGCAGTATTATTGTTCAGTCGTTAATATTATTTTGATTAAATAAAAATGAACAGGGGCACCCCGAAGCAAATAGATGGAAAAAGAATGTAGTGGGTACCCTGGGAACAGAAGGCGCCCACAATAAGCAGGCAGAGGAGAAAGGAGATGCCAGCAGCACGAGGGCCGTGCATCGTGGAGATGGTAATTTAGGTGCAAGGGCTTCCAACCTCGGCTTCCGTCTACCGCGAGGCAGAAATTGCGATTGCTGTTTCTCACCCTTTTTCTTTTTCCCTGTAATAAAAAAACACACACAATTAAATAACAACAAAAAAATTGCCTAAAACGGGGATCGGAAGACCAGGCGAGAATTCACACCCTCCAGAGAGGTATCTTACAAAAGAAGCATGACGATAGCACGCTATCACAACGCTCACGTACGGACCCCGACCACCCTCTCATCGCTCCTCCACTCGAGGCTGTCTTCTTCTCTATCTGGCCCTATCCTGGTCTAGAGCCATTACGTGTTAAATACCTCCCTCCGCGCCGTTGATGCCGCCGATGATGATGTCTCGCACCGCGTCGAAGACGGCCTCGATGTTGGCTATGATTGGTTTAGTCCGTGTCAGTTAGCGGGTTCCTCTAACAGCCTCCCGGGACAAGCCACGTACATGTGTCCGTGGCGCAGGTGCAGTGGAAGTAGACAGACATTCGCACGTTCTCGACCTGCGCCTTGAACCGCTCCTTGATGAACTCGATAGCCTTGTCGTAGTCGTTCCCACCTTCATATAAAACAGTTGAGATAAGTGAGCGGTTTACACAAGAGCCGTTCGTGAGGCGGCCGGTAGGTACCCTCGTATTCAGAGAAACAGACCTTCAGGTCCACCTTCCTAATCTTCTCCTCGAACAAGTCCTTCTTGTTCAAGAACATGATCATTGCCGTCTCTGATGAAGAGGAAGAACCGGGTTCAGTTACCGGCAACAGCTAATGTGGGTGCTCCCGGTAGTGTAAGGCTTACCGTTGAGCCACTTGTTGTTGCTGATCTCCTTGAACAGCTTGACTGACTCGTGCATTCGCATGGTGGAATCATCTTCGTACAGCTTCAGGTCGTATTCAGAGAGCGCCACGCAGAAGATCACAGCAGTCACGTCCTGGAAGCAGTGCATCCACTTCTTGCGTTCGCTCCTCTGGCCGCCCACGTCGACCATCCTTCATCACAATACAAAGAGGACGGTTTGACTCCTGAACCTCGTGTAAACAAAGGAAAAGTTGCAGAGAGCAGGAGCTGTACTTGAAGTGTGTGTTGCCCACGTCGAAGTCTGTTTCCAAAATGCCTGTGGTTTTCGTGCGCGAGTGCAAGATGTCCTGTTCGTCTGGTATGTAGTCCGGCTCTACGATCTTGTCCAGTCGGTCAAAGTAACTGTTTCGCATCACCAAGGTAAGCTACGGGACGATGTGTGCTTCGAGGGGGGGGGAGTCTTACTATTTAGCAGAATCGTTGAGCTGGAACTCGGCGTATCGACAAAACGCTTTCTGGATTCCGTCATCGGCCCACAGTGCCCTCACGTCGTTCGCCACCTGTTCGGTGAGGTCGCCCCCGTTCAGGAACTCATCGTTCGCCAGCATCCGCTTTGCTTCCGCATCGACGTCTGAGCCCCAAGATATCTAACCTCCGCCATTGTCAGAAGAAGGCGAACGTGTCTGAGATGGGCGTCGATATGAAGCGCACCTGGAGATCGAGACACGCTTGACAAAGGCTTCGCATGGAGGTTATGATGTTGTTGGCGATGGTGACCTTGTAGGCCAGTTTTTCCTCATCTGCCCACCCCTTCATGAAGATGATGCGCATCTGTTTCGCTATGGTAGACTTGCCCGACTCTCCCGCACCTAAAACCGGGAAAAGCAACGGATGAGAAGGGTGGGGGCAGGAGAGCGGCCAGCCAGGTGATGAGCGGTACCGAGTAGAAGTAGCTTGACCTCATTGTCGAGAGCTTTCCTTTGTTGTTCGAGAAGTCGATTGATCTCTTTGTTCTTTTCCTTCTGTTTAGAGTCCTCTCCACCCAGCGATCCCAGAGAACATCCCATGATCTCTCCCTACCTTCTTCTTCTCTTCTGTCAGCTCGCACGACCACTATAACAGCTCAGTAAATGGAAAGCAGCTACCGTTAGCGTGTTCGCAGGACAACAGCCCGACCTAACACCCAATCCCGGCTCCACAGCCTGCAAGAAACCTTTTCGAACTCCTCTTTCGGTCACATGTGCCTTTTTGGAATAAAACCTTTTATGCGCACAGATAATTTGCACTATCGTCCTCGTTTCCTTTGTCTTTTCCCTCGCGTTATCCACTCCTCTCGAGTGGCGGAAGGTAAAATCGAAATTTGGTGTGGACTACCATTCCGCCAATCGCCGACGCATGCGATTGGTGTGAGTCCACCGAACGCCAAAACCACACACCCACGCAAAACACATGGACGTGCGACGGCGGCGAGAGGAAGAGGGAGACGAGCAGGGTCCTGGGCCTGCCCCCTACGCACCTGCCCCAACAACCAACAACGGGAGTGGAGTGGGTGGTGGGCTTGCCTCTGCGCCCACTTCACAGTCAAGTTATGGCGGTGCCCCGGCCAGGAGGAGGCCCACGGGGCGGAGGGACCAGTGGTGGTGGAGCTGGTGGTTCCTCCTGGGCGTGCTGGCAGCCGTGGCCGCACTGGGCTGGTGGCTCCTGGTGCTCAAATGGGAGTGGTACTGCTTCGTCTGGCACAGCTGGGCCGACCCAACCCTGCACGACGCACGAGCCTGCCAGGCGGTCCTGCCGCCCTTCCTCGAGCGTGGCCGCCTCTTGACGGCCGCCTATGGCTTCCGCTCGGTCTACCAGGGCCGGCTCAACGTCACTCGACTGCGAGAAGAGGCCGTGGACACAAGCCCCCTCGTTATAACGAGCAGCGCAGCGGGGCCACCGCCAACGGCGAGGGCTGCTTCATCTTCACAAGGGCAGCTGCTAAAGGTGGTGGTGAAGGTGCTGAAGGACCCCAAATCGTGCGGAGACGTCAAGGCGCACTTCAGGGAGGTGGCCATCGAGCGAAGGCTGCGGCACTCGAGCATCGTCCCCTACGTCGTCTCTTGCTCCATCGCCCCGCAGTACCCTTCCCCTTCGTTCTTTTTCCTATTTTATGAATTAATTAATGAATTAATTATTTTTCGAATGATAACGGTTTATCGCGCCATATAATTGGGTTTTCTCATTAATGCTTGTTATTTGTTGTGAAGCTACGTACTGGTGTCCGAGTACATGGAGGGTGGCACACTCAGCGTGGGCGTCACGCCCAACATGAAGCCCCACACCTATCTTTCCATTATGGTACGATCTCATTACCTCCATCGTCATCATCATCATCTTCCAGCGCCTCTTCATGGAATGGTAGCTGGACACTTTGATGTTTTGAGTGAGCTGACATCTATCTGGCGAGCACAGCTGGATCTGGCCAAGGGCCTGGAGTACCTGCACTACGGAGTCGAGGACGGCTGGGCGCTCATTCACGACGACCTCAACCCCGAGCAGATCCTTCTCAACGCCAACAGGTGAGCGAGCCTTCTCCTTTCTTCTTGTTCGGTCGTTCGCGCGCGTACACGTCCATGGCTCATTTGACGTTATTGCACAATGCGCAGGACGCGAGGCTACATCACCGACTTCAACCTGGCCACCTGGATCAGAAGAGGCGAGCGCTGGGGCGTGCGCCGGTATTGGTGGCCCAAGGGCGGCTCGTGGAAGTGGTTCGCTCCCGAAAAGGTAACCGCGCCCACGCCGCGCATGTATGGGCATGTGCCGTGCTAACGCGAGCGTGCTATTTACTATTTTTTCTCTTATTGGTTGTAAAATTAAAAATTTAATTTTCCACAGCTTCGTCAGTTCTACTACTGGGAGGCGGCCGACGTGTGGAGCTACGGCGTGCTGTTCTATCAGACCCTGGTTCGGGCCAACAACCAGCCCGACGTACGCTCCTCCACCAGACACACACAAGGAGCAACGCTCAACCTCCTCTCGGCCGTTGCTCGCGTTGTGTGTGCCTGTTGTTGTCGTCGTTGTGTGGGGTGACAGGAATGGGCGGCCACGGTGACGCGTCCCTTCTACGAGGATCGCATCCTCAACTCCAAGGACGACGGCTGGCGGCCTTCCAAACCGCACTTCAGGAGCGACCGAGGTATGGCGAGAGCCCTCTAGCTTTGTCCGTTGCTTGCTTCGCTTAACGAGCGTCCGTATGTGCTGTGCGCATGTGTAGCGGTGCTGGACAAGGCGTGGGGTCTCGTGGAGGAGTGCTGGCGGTATAACCCCCACGCGCGACCCAACGCTACTCGACTCGTCGCCTCCCTCGAAGACCTGCTGCGACAGCTCAAGCCCTGATAGCCATCGCTCGCTAATTTCTTGCTGTGTGTCTCTTGCCTCCCTGGTTGATGTTGATGCGGGGCTTGCTCTCTCTCGCGCTCTCTCTCTCTATTTCATGTCTGTTGTCGTTCTGTACACACAACACACACCTTCACCCACGCATGTACACTCGTCCTCAGAGAGGGCCTACGGTCTCCTGCATTTGGCCCTCGTCTCGCGTCGCTGTCGTGGCGGTCGCTGTCGCCTTCTTCTTCGTCTTGGCGGTCTTCGCGGCAGCCGTGCCCTTTGTCCCCTTCTTTGCCGGCGGCGCGCCCGCGGGCTTGGTGGCCGATGACGATGGTGGTGGCGCTGTCGGTGGCTCGGCCGCGCTGGCCGCCGTGGCCGTCGCAGTTGTGGTGCCCGCGGCCGTCTTCTTCTTGGCCGCACCGCCTGCTCGCTTGACCACCGGCTTCTTGGGCCCGGCCGCGGCCTTTTTCTTGGGCGGAGGCGCTGCCTTCTTGGCCGCTGCGGCTGGCGCCGGCTCTTCGGGCTCGCGGGGCGGAAGAGGCGGCGGCACTGACGAGTTCGGTGTTGGCGTTGGCGACGACGATGCGGAAGAAGTGGAGGTCTCCTGCTTGATGGTGCCCACCTTCGTCTTGGCCTTCTTTGTCTTTGTCGTCGTCTTTTTCGTGCCACCGCCGCCCTCCTCTAGGTCGCCCTCCGCGCCATCATCGGCAGCGACGGCCATGTAGTGCAGCTCTTCTTGGTTGCCTCCCGCTCGCCTCTTGGCCCGCAGCCGCACTACCCACCTGCAGAAATAAATAAATAAATATAATTAAAATTAAATGGCTGCATCTGATTGATCGTCACTCTTGTGAAGGAAGTTTAGATTAAAGGGAGGAGCTGTAAATCTTATTTAATAATTAAATAAAAGGTTTGGACGCGTACTGCGGCGGACAACAGCAGCACCAAAGGGCGAAGAAGAGGACCAACAGAAGTGTGAAACCCGCAATCATTGCGAAGATGGTGAACCCCACCAACGCATCTCCGTGGATGTAGTGCTCCATCTTCGGTGGTTCCATGGCGAACACACCGGAGGCTCGGAAGGATACCCGAGTTTAATTTCGACCAAAATACTGCTAAAACAAAATAAAAACAAAATAAAAGCTGTTCCTTTCTGGGCAGCGAGGATGGAAGACGAAGGTGCGCGGCTCGTGTGGCACTCGACGCCACCGGAGGCGCTGTATGCCGAGAGTCAGAGCCTCCTCACTCGCCGTAGGATCATGGTGGGGGTGCTGGTCTGTCTTGCCCTCACCACCGTCGCTTTTGCCATCTCCACCACCGTGCTTGCGATCGAGCTGCTTGACGACGACAGCAGCGATGACCCTGCACGGTCCTGCCCTCCCGTACTACACCAACCTAAGTTTCCTCATTAAGTTATCTTATCAATAAATAAATCAATAATAACTGTGCAGGCGCCTGTGGACAACGGGAGTGTAGATGACTTTCCTCTCTACCCTGCGGATCCATGGGACGTGACCGCCAACCACTCTCGCACCATCACCTTCACTACAACCCAAGGTTTCCCCTCGTGCCTTTTCTCCATCAGACCGACCAGCCCCGTTAATGCCCCGTGTCGTGGCCGTAGGTACGTGGATGAACGTGGACGTGTCCCCCGATGGCTCGGAGCTGCTCTTCGACCTGCTGGGCGATATCTACACTGTTCCCTCCCAGGTAAACGTCAACGCGCATGTGTGGCTTGGCCTGTGCTATTCATTTTTTTGTTGTTTGTTGGTGGTATTCAATAGCGACAGCCATTAGAGATTGACGCTACTCTCACTCACTCTTTCTTGTTCTCTCTTCCGTAGGGCGGCGAGGCGCAGCTCCTGCGAGGAGGACCGGCCTTTGAGGTCCAGGCTCGCTACGACCCCGGCGGGAAAAGGATCATCTTCACCAGGTGCGATTCACGGTGGTGGGCCGAGCTGGGTGCTGACGTCAGCATCATGATGACACCTCTCTCCCTCGTTCTATCTCTCTCTCTTCTACTTCTACTTCCTCTTCCAGCGACATCTCCGGCTGCGACAACATCTGGCTCATGGAGAGGAGTGACCCCGCTGGCGCAGTGCAAGTCACGCACGAGCCCTACCACGTCGTCACGTACACCTTCTCCTCCACCTACTCTGTCGCCACGCCTCCCTTAATAGATCGCCGTCACAATCGCGCGACGACGCCCTCCTCATCAGGAACGCCGTGTGGGCTCCCGACGGCGAGTCGATCGTTGCCGAAAAGGTTCGATTTCGGGACGCCGTTGCTTAAACGGCCCGAGCTCCACCGCGCAATAGGGCACTGACCCCCTCCTTCGCGTTCGCCGCGATCGCAGTGGTACACGGTGACCGTGCGCTCGATCCCGGGAGCCGAGCTCTGGCACTACCCGATCTCGGACGTCGAGAAGGGTGAGGGCTCCCGCTACGTTGGCCGCAAGTCTCCGAGCTCGCAAATTGGCGCGCAGGAGCCCTTCTTTTCTCCGGACGGCCTCCACGTCTACTACAGGTGCGCGCGCTGCGTTCCTCCTCCTCCTCCTCGAACCTCTCCTTAACTTTCCGTGTCGTGTGTCGTGTGCAATGCAGCCAGAATATGGTAGACGGTCAGTACTGGAGCTACAACAAGGACCCCCATGCTGGCATATTTGCCATTCTGCGATTCAACATCGGCGCCAACACCACCGAATATGTCACTGGTGGGCCAGGAGGCGTGCGTAGCGGCCTACCTCTGAACACACACACACACACACACACACACACACACACACACACAAGAGAGAGAGAGAGAGAGAGAGATGGATGATCACTTGCGATCTACTCACTCATATGATCTGGGCAACCAATTGTTGGGCTCCAGGCCGCGCGTCCAATCTTGTCCAAGGACGGCAAGACGCTTGCCTTTGTCCGCCGCATTTACGGCAACACCTCGCTGGTCTTGCATGATGTCGACACCGGTACGCGTCTTCGCTGGCCGTGGTTTGGGGGAGGGGTGAGGGCAACACGCGCAGGGAGTGATATCCATCTGCTGACGGCGCCCTACGTCGACTTCAGGCAACGAGAAGATAGTGTACAGGCTGTTGGGTTTCGATCAGCAGGAGTCATCGTCCCCCGCGGGCGTCTATCCGAGCTACACCTTTGCCAACAACGACACGGAGATCATCGTGTGGGCCAAGGGCGGCATGCTCGTTCGGTAAAGTTGGTCGCTTTATTTATTATTTTAAATTTTATTTGTATTTTACGAGCATCTACGAAAACGTTACCTCACCGCATGACCCCTTCGCAGCCTCGATCTGCAGACAGGAAGCGCAGTGGACATCCCTATCACCGTCAACGTCAATCTTGACATGGCCAATACGGTCCGTGCCACCTACAACGTGACCAGGTACCATTGCCTTTTATTTGTTCATTCAGTTGGAAGTAGACAGCGCAATAATCGTATATTTATTCTATATTCTTCACCACAGCGCCTCCAATTCGTTCGAGGTCAGGGTCACCAACTCGTTTTCGATGGCCACCGTAGATGGGGTTGACTACGCTGCTTACACCGCCGCCGGGAAGACCTATGGTGCGAGCACCACCGACTCCCGGTCGCGGTCGCGCTGTGATGCTGTGTGCTCTGACTTGCGCGGGTTGGGGGGATATCTCCTGCACGACCCTGGCGCCACGCAGTGAAGGCGCTGCTCGCCGGGGCGCCCTGGGCTCTGCTGCCCGAAGACGCCGGCCTGGAATCGTATCCGTCGCTCTCGAGCGCGGGCGACAAGGTCGTCCAGGTGCTGTGGGACGACGTCGCGCTCTCCACCATCCAGGTCGTGTCCGTCGACCTGCCCACGCTCTCCGTTTCCAAGGTGCAGTTTTGCTCGCGCTCCTGAGTTCATTACCTGTTGCCGACCTCGTGGCGTGTGTATGTTTATGCTGTGTATATGTATATGTGTTGGTGATGCACAGATAGAGAACGTCACGCTGCCGCGTGGGCGCTACGGCTATCCCAAGTTTTCGCCTGTGAACGAAAACGAGATCGTCTACCAGCGCTTCCCGGGCGACTCGCTGAGCGGGGACCTGTACTCGTACCGCCCGGGCATCTACCTAGCCTCCTTCAGCGAGACGCAAGGTTACGCGCCACGGACAACTCTCCTTTATTGTCTGGTTGCTATGCAACCACCGGGGGGGGGCTGACGCGCGCACGCCAACAGGTTGGTCGCACCGTCTGCTGAGCGAAGAAGGGCGGAGCCCGGCGTTCTCTGCTGATGGCGCGGCGGTCTACGTCAACGCGGGCTACTACCCCGAGCTCACGTTGGTCAAGATCGACGTCCAGTCCCTGAAGCAGACTATCGTCGCCACCAGCAAGTATGCGGTCGACATTCGCATCGCCCCGGATGAGTCCAACATCGCCTTCACCGAATTCGAGCAGGCCTACCTCACGCCCTTTGCCGGTCCCAAGCCCGCCCCGCCACGAACGACGATCAAACTCGCTGATGTGGTGTGACGTGTCGGGCGTGGGCCGGGGGGGGGGGTTATGCAGGGACGGGATCGGCGCCGCTGACGTTGAGCTCGCGCAAGGGGCTGCAGCCTAAGCAGCTGCAGCGCTGTTCGCAGGACGGCACCCACTACGTCACGTGGGTGCGCAAGGGGGGCAAGTGGACCCTCGCCTGGCTCCTGGCGCACGACCTCCACCTCCTCAACCCACAAGACGTACATACTACCACCTATATGACTGTCAGCAAACCATGGTTTTTTCTTGTATTTGTTTATTTATTTATTTATTTTTCCTTTCTACACCAAGGCCCTAGCGTGCAGCAATATGAACTTGGCCTGCGTGGTGGCCAAGACCCAACGGAGCGATCTGAGCTTCACGCTGGCTACCGGGACGGCCAACACGTCTGTGTGCTTCAGCAACGTACGTTGGCCCGTCGCATACGCTCGTGATCTCACATTAACTCTGCATTCATTCATGCTCACTCAGGCAACGCTTATCACAATGACCACGGCCAACCAAACCGCGGGCTCGGTGATCGCAAACGCACGCCTGGTCGTCAACGCTGACCGCATAGTGGCGGTACAGCCATCGCTTTTTTTTTTTGTTTGTCCATTCTTTTTATTTTGTTATTTTACAAATTTTATTGTTTTCTAAAATTATGGCAAATGCTAGCTCGGTCCTGCGGCGGACGTGCCTTGTCCAGCGGGAGCCACCGACATGGACATGACCAACCACGTCGTGCTGCCTGGCTACATCGACGCCCACGCCCACTGGACCGGTACTACCGACTGGGCTCTACTCCAGCTGGCCGCGAGCTGACCCTCGCGAATGACTCGTTTGGCTGCGCGCTCGGTCCCACCCACAGGCGGCGGCAACGTCTTCACCAAGCAGAGCTGGGAGTTCCTGGCCAACCTGGCCTTTGGCGTGACCACCCTCCACAATCCGTCTGCCGACACCCCGTACGCTTGGGCCAGCGCCGAACACCTCTCCTTTCTCTCGCGATTTGCTCAAATCATTTCATTTTCCATTTCTCTTCGATGCCCTGCAGCGCCGTGTTCTATGAGGCCGAGCTGATACGCAGCGGCAAGGTCACCGGCCCTCGGGTCTTCAGCACCGTACGCTGGCTCACTCTCGTGGTCTCGCTTATTTTTTGTTATAACGGCGAAGATGGCGACAATGACGATGGTTTGTTTGGGGGGGGGGGATGTGTGCAGGGTCATCCGATCTACGGCGCCGGAGGGACGGACCATGCCGAGATAGGAAGCCTGGAGGACGCCCTCTCGGCTCTCCGTCTGCGCAAGGCCTTTGGCGCGTTCTCCGTCAAGTCGTACATGCAGCCCTGTCGCGCCGCGCGCCAGCGTTTGCTGCAGGCGGCGCGCGAGCTCAACATGGACGTCGTAGTGGAGGGTGGCATGGCCTTCTATTGGGTACCAAGATATCTTCTTTTACTCTTATCAATAGTATTTTGGAAGATATAGTTTCTGGTCTGTATGGTTTGCATTTCGCAAAACACCAACATTCATGTTATGTTTCAGAATCTCAATCAGATCATGGACGGTCACACTACGATCGAACACTCTCTGCCCATGGCTCCCCTTTACAACGACGCGGTACGAGCACTGCTTAATTATTATTATTATTATTATTTATAATTGTTATCTCAAAGTATGTCTTTTTATTTCCTAATTTTTACATCTTCGCATCAGGTGTCGCTGTTTGCACTGAGTGGGACTGGCTGGACGCCCACCCTGGTCGTCAATTTTGGAGGACTGTGGGGAGAGGTAAGCGAGTAGTGCTGAATGAAGTGTTCTCTCTCTCTCTCTCTCTCACACACACACACACACACACACACACACACACACACACACATACACACACACACACACATTGACCCACCAGGAGTACTGGTACCAAGAGACGAACGTCTGGGAAAATGAGCGGCTGATGCGCTTCGCTCCCAACGCGCCTGTGATGGCCAGGCACGTATCGGGCGCAGCCTGCCTAAACATCGGCAGTCTCTAATTGCTGTTGCGCAACGCGGATTCATCTTACGCAGGTCGCTGCGCCGTCAAAAGGCTGAGGCTCCCTGGGACTACCATCATTTCGCCACCGCGCAGTCTGTGGCGGCCGTGGCCAACGCCGGAGGCAGCGTGCACGCCGGCGCCCACGGACAAATGCAGGTTTTGTAGAGCTGTCGGCATATTAGAATTTTATTTTATAAATTGAATTAATATTGTTTTTCTATCGACAGGGTATCGGCTACCATTGGGAGATGGGCATGCTGAGCCAAGGAGGCCTCACGCCCTATCAGGTCCTCTACGCGTGCACTCTGGGTCCGTTTTCTTCACTCTCTTTGTGAACGTGTGCAAGCCTGTAATCTGACGGTCACTGGCACACCGCAGGCCCGGCGAGGGTGTTGGGCATCGGCAACGACTTGGGCTCGCTGGAGGTGGGAAAGCTCGCCGATTTGGTCTTCTACGAGGTCGCGGACAGCCCGCTGGACGACATCATCGCCAACAGCCCGCGGGTCAAATTCGTCATGAAGGACGGTCGGCTGTGGGACGCCGCCACCATGGACCAGATCCTTCCTACGGCGCAACCGCTTCCCGCCGGGCCTGTACTCAACACGCCCTCGCTCTGATACCTTCATCCAGTACGCGAGCTTATTTACTATTTATTTTTTTTGATATTATTATTATTTTTCTGCGGTATAAATAAAAGAAATAAATATGTGATTTGCCCTCAGCAGGGCATCGCCAAGTTTGCCATCGCGTGGAGGTAGTCGCAAACGGGGGGCAGCTTGGGACAGACGGTGAAGGTGGCTGTGCAGTTCGTGGAGCCACAGCAAACTGCGGGGAACAGGCCCTCGTTCGCCACCGTGCGCAGGTGGGTGTCGTAGATCGTTGGCGTCACTGCACGTACGACAACGTAGCGCGCGCACGTTTGAGCGCCATTTTCACGTTTCTCTACGCATGCTTACTTACCTTGCACACCGTTCTTGTAGAAGGCGATCTTGTGCTGCACGAGGTCAACATGAACGCCGAGCCTGTCTCCCTTACGGTAGGGCGGCGCGAAGTGAGTAATGGCCGGGTTGTGAGACATGATCAGGAAACCGTTCGGAGACCAGCCCCATGCCCTATGTGCGGCGGCACCTGATCTCTCCGTGAGGTGAGTCGCTGCTTCAGTTTTCGACACCCAAAATGTAATTATAAAACAGAATAAAACGTAAACAAAATAAATCAAACGTAGTCATGACTTACGGATCCAGTACTTCTGGCCAGCGACGCGGCCATCAACGAGCCCGACGGCAAACGAGCTCCCAGTCTCCTCGAGCGTGACCTCGAAGACAGACACAGCGCCCGGTCTGAATGTGCATTGGGCGCGCACGCAAGAGGTCAATAGAAATGTGGCCGACGTGCAAGTGCTGACGCACCGCAGGGCATGCTTGGATGTGTAGATGGTCGTGTCTGACTCGGTCGGCCGCATGGTCAAGCCTCGATTTGTGATCACAGTGGACTGTCGCGTGTCCCACTCCAAATATGGTAGGCCTGCGGTTGTGTACGCCATCAGGAGAATGCCATGATGATGACGATGTCGCCGACGGTTTACGAGGCAATAGTGTTGCCGGTGGGTGGCGTGGATATACGGACTCAACAGGCGAGCGTAGAGATCGCAGTACGAGGTGATCTTCTCCGCCTGCTTCACATCCTCCACCGCTTGCACGTGGCCACGCATCATCGCGTAGCAATGCCTCCGCCATAGTTCCTCGTCACTGGCTGCACACGAAACGAGCGCTGGTTGAGGTCTGCACTGCATTCTTTTCTAATCTTCAGGGGAGGTACTGAAGATGGACCAGCCGTGACTGACGGAAGCGGCGTGGCACAGATCTACGGGTGCAAGGAAAGAGAAAACGTGCATTATCAACTCGGGCGGAAGCTCACCCAACGGATCCGCATCTTCCATCTCCGATTTTGTTTGCGGCCAAACATTTTCTCTTGGTTTCTCTTCTCTTCCAACGCAAGCATTACGATCCCGTAAGAGCCTACACCATGGTACCCACTCTCTCTCCATCCATCCAACAAAACTACGCCCTTATCTAATAACAAGAATCACGAACCACGAACGGGATGGGTTGTGGTCAAATCCACAACTAACTTGCCCACTAACATTTTTTACCGGTTATTGAATTATGAAGTCAGATCTGCCAGAGGGTTGGGTGGAACGCAAGTCGAGCAGCCGACCGGGCCGAGTGTACTACTACAACGCCTCCACGGGTGAGAGCCTGTGGGAACGCCCCACGGCCGCGGCTGCTGCGCCGGCCAAGAAGGCTTCCTCGGGCAAGGTGCAGGCTAGCCACATATTGGTCAAGCACAGGGGCTCGCGCAACCCGTCGTCGTGGAAGGAGCCCGTGGTGACGCGCAGCAAGGAGGAGGCCCTGGCCATGATCCAGGCCTACCGCCAGCGCATTATGTCAGGCGAGGTCAGGTTCGAGGAGCTGGCCGCCACGGAGAGCCACTGCAGCAGCGCCAAGCGAGGTGGCGACCTGGGACCGTTCGGTCGCGGGGAGATGCAGAAGCCGTTCGAGGATGCCACCTACGCGCTGGCCGTCGGGGAGGTGAGCGAGCCCGTCGACACTGCCTCCGGCATCCACCTCATATTGAGGACCGCGTAAAACACCACGCCATCACCTCTTTGATCCACTCGCCAAAGAAAGAGCGTGTAACAACGCGTTACCATCCCACTCCATGCCTCTCTTCCTCTTCCTCTTCGCCCTACTTGCTGACGTCAGCAACAGGCCCTGCTTGCTGCACAATTTGTGCAGGGCAGGCGTTGAGATTGGCAGCCCGTCTGGTGCGGGATTCCCACTCGTTCTCGGGCGCACTTGGGCTGCGCCCCGTGCAGAAGCAATGAAGAGGGCGTCAAATGGAGTGGACCTGCCAGCTCCATCGTGAATGGAAAAGGAGAGGGCACCATCAACGCCAAGGCTCTCCCACAACCCAAAACCCAACAAGCAGACCAGTTGCACCCTATGGCCTCTTTCCATCCAACAGCAATTCACAGCTTTGCCAACTACCTCATCCTCCAAGACCGTGAGGAAGGCGGTAGACGACTTGCCGAGAAGCTTTCAGAATACAAGGGTACCCCGTGCCCTGTGTGGCTTATCGTGCACCACCTTCATCCTTTCCTCCTTTTTACACGCAGGCAAGAAGGACGACGCGATCGTGCTTGGCCTGCCGCGGGGTGGCGTGGTTACCGCCTACTACGTCGCCACTGAACTGGGCCTCCCATTGGACGTAATCGTGTCGCGTAAGGTCGGCTGCCCCTTCCGCGAGGATCTGACCATCGGTACTGCCAAGCCAGCCGCCCTCATCTCTGGCGCTTGCTCTCTGGTTTACCCTTTTCGTGGACTTTTTGCATTGCGACGTGGCTTGCTTAGGCGCGCTGACCCTGGACGGCACATGCGAGTTGAACGACTATCTGATGAAGAGGTTCTCCCTAAAGAAGAGCGACTTGGATCACAGCATCGAGCGTGAGCGCAAAGAAGCAGAGCGTAGGTACGAGGCACACGCTTTGCTATCCACTCTGATGTCCACGGACCAATGGGGGTTGTGGTGGCTGATGCTGATGCTGATGTTGATTGGATAGGACCAAGCTCTACCGGGGCGACAGGCCATCTCCCAACCTCGAAGGCAAGGTGGTGATCCTGGTGGACGACGGCGTCGCCACTGGAGCCTCAGCCAAGGCTGCCCTCCTGTCCATTCGCAAGAGGTAACTGCAACACAATCTACACGTGGAGATTCTGGCTCTATCATCAGTACACGAACCAATGAATGCACAGGCACCCGAGCAAGGTCATCCTGGCTACGCCGGTCATGCCCTTCGAGCGCATCGGCCAGTTCCACGGTCTTGTCGATGATCTGGTCCCGCTGGCAGCCCCCAAGAAGTTCTACTCTGTAGGCCAGTTCTATCGCAACGTAAGCGGCATCACTTACACACTCCCGCCTGCTCTCTGCTGACTCGCATCCGCAACCTCTCAAACGCAGTTCGACGAGACGGAAGACGAAGAAGTGATCGAGAAGCTGCGCGAGGCCAACGAGGGCCTGCGCCCTGTCTCCGAGCAGAAGGAAAAGCAGCTTGGAGAGGAGCAGATGAAGCAGCCCCAACAACTTCGCGAAGAGAGTGCTGCCCCGATTGAGGTCACCAGCAAGTGATCATGTACGCAGCAGAACAGGAATGCGCCATCGCTTATCCACCCTCCAACGCGGCTACCGTACCGTAGAGCTGACGTGTAACCACGTAGCGTGTTTCGTTTTCCTCCTCTGGTTTATCAAATTTGGTAATTCGAAGTCAGCGGAGCTTCAAGTCAAGAAGCTGCGGCTTGTGCTTCTGGCGGTACCACACGCTTTGCGGGCAAGTAGGTGAGATGCAAGGCGAGGCAGGCAGCAGAAGGTCGTCGAGGTCACCTTCCGTATCCTGGGGCTTTTACTCAGGTCGACCAGGAGAGGAGGAAGATGGAGGAGGGGAGGGCTACCGCGAGCTACACCCCGAGAAGCCCATGGAGCTGGGTGAGGTTGATTCTCTCAATCCGTATGTGGAGCAGCAGGCAGCGCCCAGCTTCAAGCAGAAGTCGTGGTCTGGTTACTTCCCAATCCTCGCGTGGCTGCCACACTACAACTTGACAAAGCTAAAAGGAGACCTCATCTCCGGTCTCTCAACTGGAGCAATGATAATTCCTCAGTCTCTGGCATACAGGTTACACATGACCCCTGCCTTCTTCTACTTGGTTGCGCCTCTCACAAGTTTGGGTGCAGTACACTGGCAGGCCTGCCACCAACGATGGGTCTCTACACGGGTTTCTTCGCCTTGATTTGCTATGCTCTCCTGGGCCAGTGCGGACAGCTGTCCATCGGACCTGACGCTATGACGGCCATGCTCATCCGGTCCTTCCTTACCAGCTTCGCAACCGACAAGGACTTGGACGGGCTTGATCCTGTGGTAAGCTTCCGGTCCACCGCACGATGAGGTCTTGCCAATTCTCACTCGAGTGAGTGTCCCAGATTATGGCCAATGGACTTGCGATACTGGTGGGCATCTTCCTCACAATTCTGGGGCTATTTCGCTTCGGCTTCATCGACAACATCCTGTCCAAGGCTGTGCTGCGCGGATTTGTGACGGCTGTAGCGTTTATCATCATGATCGAGCAGATGGCTGCACTCCTCGGCATTCCTGTTCCCAAGAGTACGCCTCAGGCGCCCTTCGACGCGAGCACATGTCTCACAGCAACGTGTTCCTTCTAGCAATTGAGTTTGCCTACGAGAAGCTTGGGTACCTGTACGAGCACATCGACGAGACCAAGTTCTTTAACCTGGGGTTCGGAGTGGCGAGCGTTCTGTTCCTCCTGTTCATGTCCCTCCTGAAACGATGGCTTCCTTGGATCGTCTACGTTCCGGGCATTCTCATCCTGGTCGTGTTCAGCATGCTGTTCGCTTTCTTCGCGAAGTTGCCGAATGAGGAGCTTCCTCTTCTGGGAACCATGCCAGGTACTCCTCATCGACAGCTCTGTATCGTTGGCTCTTTGCTGATCCCTTCTCTCCTGCAGCTGGCGGCTTCAGTCTGCCTCGCCTTCCCGGAGTGTTTTCCATGAGCCTGCCCCAAATTTCACACTTGGTCGACGCTGCGGTGGTGATCTCTATCGTGGGCTTTGTCGAATCTGTAGTCGTCGCCAAGGAGTTCTCGGCTAAGCACCATTATCAAGTGTCCTCCAACCGCGAACTCCTGGCGCTGGGTGGTGCCAACATCGTGAGCTCATTCTTCAGAGTACCTCCTCCCTTCCTCCGTTGCCCTTTGGAAATCCACCCAGCAACTCAGTACGGTGCCGCTATCAGAGCTTCCCTACCTTTGGTTCGCTGCCTCGCTCCGGCGTGGCCAACGCCACCGGAGCCAAGACCACGCTCGCCGGACTGGTCACGGCCACGGTGCTGGGCGTATGCATCCAGTTCCTGATTCCCACCTTCGCCTACATGCCCCGGGTCACCATGGCCGCCGTGATCTTCCGCGCTTCGCTCTTGCTCATTGAAGAGCATGGTAAGGCAGCTTGTAATGTGAAGGCAGTTATGTGAGTGCGTGCGTGGACGTGTTGGTGAGAGAGAGAGAGAGAGAGTTGACTTTCTGACTGATACATTTGCAACAGAGATCATATACATGTTTAAAGTAAGGGCGTGGAACGATGCGACGATCATGATCGTCGTGGGCATCTTGACCTTCCTGCTGGGTATCGAGAAGGGCATCATCATCGCAATCGGCATCTCCATCTTCATGGTCGTCAAGCGCACCACCATGCCGCGCGTGACCGTGCTCGGCCGAACTCCCAACGGGAAGTTCAGGTGAGCCTTGCCAAAAGAGCACCAAGCCCAAGAGTGAAGTACAAGTGCTGAGACCTCGTGTGCAGGAGCAAGGAGGAGAGCGCACTAGCAATGCCCATCGACGGCGTCCTATTGGTGAGGCTCGAGGAGAAGTACCTCTACTACGCCAACATAGGCCTCACGCAGGCCTTGCTCACTCGCCAAGTGGAGGAGTCCCTTATGGACGCCCGGTCCGCCCAGGGCACGAGCGACCCGATACTGTCCGTCGTAATCAATATGAAGTGGGTCGAGAACATGGACGTGAGGTAAGCCCCACCAGTTCATCTTGATGAACTACCGTCTCGAGACTTATCATTTTGGTTGCCCCCCTCTTTTTGTGTGAACAGTTCGCAGTTGGCCATGGAGTCGTTGGTGGAAGAGTTCCACGCGAGATCGATCGGGCTGTACCTGGTGCGACTGCATCCCGACCTGCGGGTGCGCTTCGAGCGGTCGGGCCTGGTGACCAACCTCGGCCCCGACCACATCTGCCTCACCAACGCGCTAGCGGTCCAGGCGGCGGAGGACCGCAACCGCGAGATCGAGAAGAACGGCCACGCTCATGCCGCCTGAACGTAGATCGTGGATCGTCGTGATCTCTTCTTGTGTAGTTGGCCACAACTTCTGCAACTCAGTCGCGTCCCTACGTAGTATCATCGAGGTGAAGACTCAAAGGACTGTGGAAGCAAAGCCAAGTAGAGCGAGTAGTAGGTGGGGGTGGAGAAACTACGCCTCTGTTTCAGGGGCGGTCGCCGGCCGACGCAGAATTAGAGCCCGAAGTATCCAACCACAGTGCTGAAATAGAAAATCAAATAAGGTTTGAGTTTTTGTGCGAACACACATCGCGACGGCCAGCCATTTCATGCTCTCTAGAGCCACAAAGGACGCGCAAGCGAGTGCCGCCCCCGCCAACCTAATCGGCCATAAATCGAGAGGGCAATCGCTGCACAAATCACTGTAATTTTTTTTTAAAAAAATGGATCTGCACGGTATTGTGGCGAACCGACGACGGATGCAGGGCTCAGGATCGACGCCCACAACCACCACATCAGCACTCAGAAGCTCCCTTTCGTCTTCTCTCTCTTCCACCACCGCCACGCCCTCGTCGTCTACCTCCTCTCCATCTTCTATGTCTTCGTCCATGTCGAGTAGCGGCGCCCTCGATCTCCCTGCCTATATGACACAAGAGGAGAGCAACAAGCGACTCTTCCACGCTGTGCTCACCGGCAAGGTCGATGCCGTGCGTGAGGTCCTCGCCCACGGATTCTCAAACATCAACGCCACCGTACTCGTTCCCCTCCTCGCCTTCATTTTTTGAAATCATTTTATGTATTTATTTATTTATTTTTCTTACGCGCCACCGCTTATTCCCTGTGCGTGCGCGTGCCACCGCCACTGGGGTCCTGCACCCGCCGTGTTCTATCCACCTGCAGCTGGTACGCGTACCGTGCCCTTCATGATCGAGCATTCGTGATGATGACTGTGGCCACCACGACTGCGCACGTGTGTGTGTGTGTGTGTGTGTGTGCATGATGTGTGTGTGATGTGTTGAATGACTCGGCTGGTCCTCACGCAGAGCGGCCAAGACAAAACGGTAAGGCTTGAACCTGACCTCGCACATAAGGGAGCCTTTATTGATGTCGTGTGTGTGTGTGTGTGTGTGTGTGTGTGTGTGTGTGTGTGTGTGTGTGTGTGTGTGTGTGTGTGGACATCGCTCCAGCCGCTCATGCTGGCTGCCCGTGCCGGACACACGGAGATGGTCTACTTCCTTCTCGGCCAGGGAGCCAACGCCGAGCTGGAGACCAAGGTACGCCGGCGCGTGCGCCGTGGGGGTCACCCGAGACTCACCTCGCCCCTCGCCTTCCCCCCGCACAGCGAGGCGAGACGGCCAGCTCTATGGCGCTGCACTGGGGCCACACGGAGGTGGCCCAAACGCTGGACAGCTGGATCCGCCAGCAGAAGCGCGACCGCGAGGCCCTGCACGCGTCGTCGTCGCTGTCGTCCTCGTTCCTGGCCAACCTGTGGAAGCCCATCCGCAAGGGCTCGGCCGACACGACGCCCACCAAGGGCGGCAGCAAGGACCCCGCGCCCGCGCCCGCGGTCGCGCGAGCGAGCACCTCGCCGTCGCTGACGTCGTCGTCGGCCTTCATCCCGACCGGCGCGCCCTCCTCCGTGTCCGAGCCGGGGACGCCCCAGGGCTCGCGCACGCCCTCGCCGCCGATCAGCATCATCTCGTTCAGCCCGTCCACGTCGACGTCGACGTCGACATCGCTGTCCATGTCGTCGCCGGGGTCCACGCCCGAGTCGTCGCTGGTGCGCGAGGAGGACGACGACGAGCAGCAGTACGGCGCGCTGCAGCCCCCCGAGGGCCACAGCGTCATCGACGGCAACCGCATCACGATGACGCACGAGGAGTTCAACGCCATCCTCGCCCGGGAGGAGCAGCGCTACCGCGACAAGGAGCGCGAGCTCCGCGCGCGGCTGCAGCGGGAGCAGGAGAACAACCTCGGCCGGTGGCTCGCCTACCTGGCCAAGAAGAAGCGCAAGCGCAAGGACAAGGAGGACCTCATCCACATGCTCCGCCAGCAGAACGCCACGCTCCAGCAGCGCAACAACGAGCTGCGCGACCGCGTGCTCGAGCTCGAGAAGGAGCGCAAGGCCTGGGTCACCTACGTGCGAGTCTCCCCTCTCCCCTCTCCCCTCTCCCTCCCCCACGGCGCCTCTCCTTCGCTGCTTACGCCGTGCGTGATGCGGTGGACGGTCGACAGGGCCACGGCCTCTTTTGCCCGACGTCGGCAGCGCAAGGCGCGGATGGCGCCGACGCTTCGCTGGAGTGGCTGCCCGTCGACGCCAACCTCGACTACTTCCGGAGCGTCGAGCCCTATCGACGCGGGCGCTGGGAGGTAACGGCGTGCGTGCGTGTGGGCGCGCGCGCCTTGCGCTGATCTCACGCGCGCGCGTCTGCGATGGCCGATGCAGGATCCATTGCAGGGCGTGTGCTTGCTCAAGGGGCGAGGACCGAACGCGACCTCGTACACCATCAAGGTATGCATGGCCTGCATTGTCGTTTGTCGGCATAAATCGAGCTGAAGGCTCGCTGTGTGCTGTTCTCCCGTGCTGTGTGTGTGTGTGTGTGTGTGTGTGTGTGTGTGTGTGTGTGTGTGTGTGTGTGTGTGTGTGGCGACAGACGGCGCTGCTCGCGAGCAGGCAGGGCGAGGAGGCCGCGCTGGCGCTCGAGAACGAAGTGGACTCGACGCTGTACCATCTCCCGCCCCACCCCAACGCGCTCAACGCCGTGCTCGCCTTCACCGACGCCCTCCCCGCGGTAGTAGCGGCCGAGGACTGGCCATCCCTCCCCAAGACCAAGAAAGGTAAAACCTTTTTTTAATTTTATTCCAATTATTATATTTTATTTTTATGCTTTTGCAATAATGTCATGAATTAAATGTACTTTTATTTCTATTTCTTATTTTTTAATCTTTAAATAATTGGCAGAGGTTAGCCGCACGGCCAAGTTCTTTGTGTTCGAGGACCTGGACACCTACACGACGCTCCAGCGGGTCATACGGCAGCGCAAGCGCAGGCTCAGGTCCCGCGGCGTAGCCGACAGCCAGCAGCAGCCCCGGCAAGCCCTCGAGGGGTCTTCGCCCTCCTCTTCGCCGCGACGGCCTGGCCTGCCGCAGCCCGTCTACCTGCTCGAGCCCAAGCAGATCGCGTTCCTCGTGCTGCAGCTGCTCGAGATGGCCAACCACCTCTACAGCCACGGCATCGTCCACCGACAGCTCAGCCCCGCCAACATCTTTGTGCGATCCGCCTCCGCCTCCGCCGCCGCCACCGACGCCAGCCGACGGGGGGACCGTGTCGACAGAAAACGCAGGAATGCCAAGAAGGGCAAGAAGGGCGGCGACCAGACCGCCGCGCGGGCGCACAGGAGGTCGCGGGAGGCCGAGGCCAGCCCGGGCGACCCGGCGGCGGAGGGCGTGCTGGAGATCGTGCCCGTGGACGGCGTGGAGCCGGTCGACGACGACGAGGAGGAGGAGGGCGGCGCTGGCCACGCGAGGTCGGGCTGCGAGAGCTCGCGAAGTCGAGATAATGGTGATGACGACGAGGGCGAAGAGGAGGAGTACGACGACGATGATGATGACGATGATGATGGAGAGGACGATGACGGCGATGTGGAGCTGATCGACGTCGGGTCCAACGCCGCCGATGACGGCCAGGACGTCTACCGGCTGCGGGTGGGCAACTTCAGCGAAAGCATTCAGGTCCTGAAGCTGCCCTACAGCTCTCGGTACGAGTCTCTCCCCACCAGCACGCAGCCATCTCTCTCCCTCCCTCCCTCCCTCTCACGAACACGTACACGCATGTATGCATGGACCACGCGCAGGCTCATCTCGCTGGGCTCGTCGCCCTCCAGCATCTACCTCGCGCCGGAGGTCTCGTCGGTACGCCGCGGCAGCCTCACCGCCACACGTGCACACGAGTGATGGCGACTGATGATCGACGACGTTTCACCGCACACGCACACATACGCGCATGGACAGGCGCGACCGGGCAAGGGCGTGGTGGTGGACTATCGGAAGCAGGACGCCTGGTCCATCGGCGTGGTGCTGCACCAGCTGATCTACGGCCGCAAGCCCACCGCCGAGTCCATCGACGCCCTCCAGGCCGACCACGACGAGAGCCAACACGCCACCAAGGGCCGACACGCTCAGCCTCCGCCTCTTCGACATCAGCGACACGAGCAACCGCCGTCGTCGTCGCAGCAGCAGCAGCGCCGGGTCGACCAGGGAGGCCGCGGCCTTGGCGCCTACGACGACGACTACAACGGGAGCGGGTGGACGACGACCGCGCTGGACGTGCTGGTGCGCGGTCTCCTGCGGCCGCGCGCGAGCGAGCGGTTCTCGGCCTCGTTCGCGCTGCTCCTCCTGCGCTTCGCCCTGTTCGGGCCCAAGCAGCGGCCCGTGTGGCGCACGCACGAGCAGTGGGTGGCGTGGCTGCGCGAGCGGCGACGCCTGCGGCCCCACCCGTTCTACGGCGAGTGCATGGCGCGCGGCGGCACGACCCTCAAGAAGGGGGGAGCTAGCACGTCGACGGCGGCGGGCCTGGACGAGGCCAGCGGCAACGTGGTGGGAGGAGCAGGCGCGAGCGCTGGCGTTGATGGTGGTGCTGCAGACAGCAGCGACGACTACGTGCCGCGCTACTTGGAGTGGCAGCACACGCAGTTTGTGTGGAGCGCCACCCCCGCCGCCCTTCTCGAGGTCGTGTCATTCTTCGAGGAGGCGGGTTAGCCCGTGTTATTAGTATTATTATTATTAAATTATAATTGAATTATTGAACGAAAAGGAAAGGAGATATTTCATCGATTTTATTCGATAAATAAATAAATGGAGCAGGCAACAACAGCGGAGGGGGTGACCGCGTCCTCGTCGAGCACGGGCGGCTGGCGCTACCCGCTACACGGGGCGGTGTGGACGGGCGACTACGCGGGCCTGGACGACCTGCTCGCTCGAGCACTTCGCGGTGCCCCCACGATTGGACCCGATTTCGCATCGGCTGAGATGATGGCCTCCTCCTCTTCCTCCCTGTCTTCTTCTGGCGGCGCAGGGGAGGTGGTGTACTTGGAAGAGGAGGAACACGGGATGACCGCCCTCTACGCGGCCGTGCTACGCGGGGACGCACGAGCCGCCGAGGCTCTGCTGCTCAAGGGCGCCATGCCCGAGAACGGCGGCTGTCGAGGCGTGCCGCCCCTCTTCTCTGCCGCCTCCAGAGGCAACGCCGACCTCGTACATGCTCTACTCGTTTGTATTATATTTCGTTTGTATTTATTATTTATTATCTGTTTCCTATGCCATGACGTGAGCGCAGGTACGGGTGTTGATGAAGCACGGCGCTGACCCGAACAAAGAGGAGCGGAAGCAGCGAGTTGCGCCCATCCACATCGCGGCGGACAAGGGGCACCCCGAGGTATTGTTGCCCCCCCCCACTCACATCCACAACGCATTGCTAGCGTGTGGAGACCAGACCTCACCGGCAATCGTGCATGCGTAGGTGATTCAAGTCTTGCTGGAGGCCGGCGTCGAGGTCGATCAGAAGGCGACGCAGGGCGACATGACCCCTCTGCACCACGCCTGCTCCACTGGTCGTCTCGAGGCCGTACAGCTGCTGGTGCTGCTGCCTCTCTCTCTCTCTCTCTCTCTCTTCGCACGCGCGCGCTCTCTCTCTCTCTCACGCTCTCTTTGGTCTTGCCGACGCAGCTCGACAAGGGCGCAGCGGTCGATGCACAGAACAACCCCGGCAACACAGGGCTCATACTCGCTGCAGGCCGAGGTGCGCCGCTGCTATTCGTTCGTGCGACTCAGTCGAGGCCTCACACGGTTGTGTTGTTGTTGGTTGTTGTTGGTTGTTGTTGGTTGTTGTTGGTTGTTGTTGTTGTTGGTTGTTGGTTGTTGTTTTGTCACACAGGCCACGCGGAGGTGGTGGAGTACCTGCTGTCGAAGGGGGCCAACGTGAACGCTCACTGCAAGCGCGACGGGCTCACGGCCCTGCACGCCGCGGCATGCTTCGGCCACCCCGACGTCGCGCGCAAGCTGATCGCCGCCGGCGCAGCCGTCGACGCCGCCTTCGAACCATTTCGTCACACGGCCCTCCACTTGGCAGGCACGCTCACGCGCTCCTGTCGGCCACTCTAGCCGCTCTCATCCACTCACCACACACACACACACACACACACACACACACACACACACACACACACACAGCGTCCAAAGGGCAGGAGCAGTCGGTCAAGGTGCTGCTGGAATGCGGGGCCAACCCCAATGCGCGGAACAAGCCCGGCGCGACGCCACTCCGCCTGGCCGCCGCAGCCGAGAACGAGCTGACGGACAAGAAGGTGTTCCGCGACGTGGCCGGCCTGCTCCTGGAGAGCAAGGCCGACATCAACGCCGCCAACGACCAAGGTAGGGCCACCACACACACGCACACACACTACACACACTTGCCTTGGCGCAGTGGGCTGAGGCCACGCCTTCGCGCAAAGGCAACACGCCGCTGCACGCGCTGGTGACCAAGCAGGGAGCCCTGGAGAACATCTGCTTCTGCTTGCAGCACGGCGGCGACGCCAACTTCGCCAACAAGGTGCGCGCCTCGTATTTTATTTTATTTTATTTTATTTTATTTACTAAATTAATTTTTTATGTGTTTATTTGGAAAATATAATTAAATTATATTTTCGTACTTGCCCAGGCGGGCAAGAGCGCGTTCGACCTGGCGCCCAACGGGGACATTCACTTGGTCCTGATGTCGTTCGCCGAGGACCGCTCGACGCAGGGCGTCATCCGGGAGCACGGCGCCTGCGTTTCCTTGCCCCCATCCGCTCTCCTCAGTCCACGGTGCGTGGGCCATTGCACACGCGCAACGCTTCGTGAGTGGCTGAACCAACGCAATGCAACGCGCGCGAATAGGAGGACGGTGAGTGAGAGCGGTCCGCTGAGCCCCGAGATCACGCCGCGAGGGCGGGCCATGAGCGTGGGCGAGAGACAGGACAACTGGGAGGCCGACGAGTCGGTGAGCGCTTGTCGCGGCTGCAGCGCCAGCTTTATCCTCTGGCGCAGGCGACACCACTGCCGCAGTAACCCCCCCCCACATAATGGCATACGACACGCACGACACTCGCTTATGTTTGTGTGTTCGTTGTGTGTGTGTGTGTGGTGGACAGGCTGCGGGCTGATCTTCTGTGCAGACTGTACATCCTACCGAATGATAGTGCCGCCCCACCAAGGCCTCCAGCGCGTGTGCCTTTCATGCCACCAGGCGCGAGCGCCACATGCCACGCAGTAAGCCCTTTTGATTTTATACCATTTAAGATGTACATTTTTATTGCCATAAAGACTTCTCCCATCCTTTCTTGATCTGTGCTGGCAAGGCAGTGAGAAGAAGGTTAAGTCAAAAGGGGGCAACTGTGTGGCATGTCAATAAAACCCTACCCCAGTTAAGTCTACTATATGAAAATTGATGTAAAATCAAAAACTATCCATCTGTTTATAGCAATGTTTTGGAGAAGTGCAGATGCACACTGGTTCTTCCACCCTAGCCAAAGATGTTTGAATCATTCCTATCCAGACCTGCACAATGTTGGACAAACAACAGGCATAAAGTGGATCTTACCAAATCCATGAAAATCCACTCTCACTGTGCAAGGAGGCTACCTCTCCAGAGTAGGTGGGCCTAATGCTGGGCAATGGCTAGCCGGCACGGAGCTGGCTCAAATTGGATCCATTATGATCGAGCCAGCTTTGTTCCTTGCGGCCTGCAGGGAAATATGAGCAGCATTTGAAGAGAAAAACCAGCGTGGCTTCCCCATTGGGCAGTATTGGCCCTCAAGCAGTTTAACCCAACCCCAAGACGTAACACTCCAGCGAATGGGCGTCAGTCAGAGTGTCCCCCCTCATCGCATTGAGGTACGCGTCTCGCCCGCCATTTTATTAGCGGTAAGCAGCAACCACCCACAAAAAGCTGAGCGCTGTTTGTGGGTGTTGTAGCCACCGCGGTTTGGCTTGGGCCATGGCAAAAATCCGCTGCCAAGGGGCAGGTGGCCCAAGCGCAGCCTCTACTGGCGACTGTTGAGCGGCGTCACGATACAACTCGTGATTGACGTGGCCCTGTGCTTTGGTGACGTGTGTCGGGTCTTGCTCCTGCTGCACCACGACGATGCCGAGCTTGACTACAATGACCCACTACGCATGCCGCGGCACCTGCTCCCCAGCCACCACAAGCGGCCGACGCTGGTGGACGGCCTGACCGCCCCGGTCACCCCGATGCGCACCTTCTATGCCGGCAGGATCTTGGCCCCCAATAGGCAGATCTGCCAGGACAGCGGCCTCCAGCGCGAGTCGATGCTCCACATCATATTGAACAGCGCCAGCATGACCACCTGGTGCGCCCTGCCACGCCCCTGCGGTCTTCTCGGCTCGGACAGCGCCGACCATGCCCCCGGCCGTGCTCCGCGTGGGAGCTGGCTGCTGCCCAAGGGATGGGACGACGACCTCAGCGAGCTGCTGGACAACCATGAATCGCTCCAGTTGAGTGGCCGCACCAAATGCATCCGCGAGCAGCTTCGCATGGTACTGCTCTGCCTTGGTGCGCGCAAGATTCTTGTGCTGAACGTGAGACGCAGATTGAAGCGGATGCGGGGATGCGCTTGATCAGCCTGCACCAGCCGAGGTGGACCGACGGCCCACGAGAGGGCAGCTCGGTGGTCGACCAGCTGATGGAGGGCCTCACGGACAACCTCGACGACCCCCCGCTCGACTTCCTGGTCGCCCTGCGCACGCCCACCGACGCCACCATCTACCACAACCACCAACTCGACGGCGGCATCACCGAATTCGTCGTCCACGTGCAGCTGCCCGCAACTTATCCCTTGGCTCCTGCGCGCTTCCGCATGTTGACGCCCATCATGCACCCGCTCGTCGCGCCGCTGCACGCCACCGGCACCACCCCCGAGAACGACGCCATTGCCGGGGTGCCGGTGATGTTGCACGAAAGCGGACGGATGGCTTTCCCCTGGAACATACAGAGAAGGGAAGTGAACGCGAGTTTCGTCCTACTGGCGTGGTTCAGGGACGTGGCGCTGGTCGACCCCGTGGGCCAGGCCCTGCACTACGTCAACTCGAAGTCTCCCGACGCCACTGTCGAGCTGCGGCTGTGGGCCACCCATGGCGACGAGATGCAGCAGAGGGCGCGCCAACTGGTCCGGACCGGCCTGCGGTGGCGACCGCAGTTGCACGCCGTGTGCCCGCGCGCTTTTCGGGGCGAGGTGCGCTCGCTGCTGCTGGTGCGACAACGCGGTGGAGCAGGCAACGGGCTGTCGGAGCTGCCGCTGGAGGTTGTGTGGCTCATCATCGATGCGCTGCTCAGTCGTCATCTCGCGTCTGGCTCTCTCCTCTTCCTTGGCTAAGCCTGCTACGAGTGCAGGCCTACTGTGTGGTGCGGGGAGGAGGGAATATTGATTGCGACATACAAATAAATGCACGTAGTCAAAAGGATACGGCACGGTGGATTCCCGGGTGGTCGCCCACCCCATTGGTTCCCCAGTACTAACACCGTGTCGTATCCGCCTACATTGCACAACAGGAACAGGAGACAAAAAGAGGATACGACACGGTGGATTCCCGGGTGGTCGCCCACCCCATTGGTTCCTCTGGGGCTACGCCCCCCATCCTACCACACCCTCACAGCCAATAGGCAGTCTGTCCTCTTCTTCCGAAATGAGAAGTAATTTCAGACTAAATCTCTTCTTAATTTACTGTGCTAATAATAAGTAACTGTAACTCCTTACCTCCTCTCATTGGTCTATAGAAACTCCACCCACCCCCCTGGTTCTATTGGCTTAGTTTGTGTGTGTTATGCTATTGGGTTTCTATCTTCCAATAGTGAACAGGGATGAAGCTTTAAAAGGAAGGAGTATCCATCATCATTATCATCACCCTCTTCAACATGCAACCACCCAGCCCCCCTGTAACAGCAGCAGTGATGCTGGACAACCCTCCCATCACAGCTTACTTCCCCATTCTCCTCTCCAACTACTGTCCTGCAGCACCACCCCAGGCAACCAGGAGCACCAAGAGATGGCCAAAGAAGAGGAGGCTCAACTGGCCACCAGAGAAGCATGCCACCAACATCACCTACATCAGCCACCAGCGAGCTGCAGAGCACCTTCAGGCCATCAAGGGGTACCTCCTCAGCAGTATTCCTCGAGATTTCAAGCATGCCATGGCCTATCCCAAGTGGTGCATCTTTGATCTCCACAAACAAACCTCAGCTGGAGGTTATCCTAAAACAGAAGTCCTGTCAGACAACGGTATGAGGCAACCACTCCCCATTGAGGCAACCGCCCCCCATGCTGCCCACACTCTTACACCAATGACTGAAGTGCTAATTATAGCTGTAATTATTATCATGATTGTTTTGGTGTTGTTCATACAGGAGTTTCTATCCGCCTATTTATGCACATCTTGGTGTCATATGTGGCTGGTGTTGCTGTACCTCCAACCTATGGTGGTGACTCCCTGCAACTGTCACACCTGTGTGAGACTTTCACACGCCTCATTTTTGGGGCCAACAACAAGATCCATGCACGCTGCTGCAATCCCAGACACCTTGTGTCTGAGAGTGCACAAGTGAATGGTGGTGTGCGCCTCAAGTGTCGCCAGCTAGCCTGGCGCCCCAGTTCAACATGGGGTTGTGCATGTGGTGCCTCTCCGCCATGCCTCAATTTCACTGGTGATATGTACTGGCAGCAAATTCGTGCATATTCCCAGCTGTTTTCCCACTTCCCCGAGCTGCAGCGCCGCACAATTCCAGTACTAACACAGCCTGGCGCAACACGACAGCTTTGGGCATGCACAGCACCGCTTCCCATCCGAACAGCGAAGTTAAAGCTGTCGTGTTCTGGGGCTGTTTGGCATACCTGAGGGAAAAGATGTTCGGTGATAAAGGCAAGGAACAGCCTCGCAAATAAGAAGAGCCGTTACGGGTCCAGCTAAACCACTCCCATGGCGTGCACGCTGATACACGAAGGAGCACCGGACCTGTTTGGTCAACTTTCTGACGAGGTACGCTGACCCCGCCCGGCCCATAGGCACAACCTGCCCTGATGGGAGGGGGCAATTAGGTTGTGGGCAAGGTCTTGGGGAGGTTGACCGACGACGAACTCTACCAAGCGCATCACGTGTGTCAGCGTTGGTGGGCCCTCACCCAGGACCCGCCCCTGTTCCAGTCTCGTGTGTATGGGCTCCTTGTCCGTGGTGGGTGTGCAGAGCATGGACAACGTTTTAACTCCGAGAGGACACAGGGAGGCCTTGCAGGCGGCGCAGGAGGAGCTTAGCGCTGCCAAGGCACAGGCAGAGGAGCAGCTGGCGACCCTGACCAAGGCCGTTGTGGATGAATACAAGAACGAGTCGCCCAGCATCGCGGGCATCATACAAAACAGAATGGAGGAGAAGGCCAGAGCACTGACACAGAAAGTAAGCCAAAGAAAAGGAGAGGAGGAGGCCCACGCGATATTGACGTTTTGTTGGTGATGCCAGGCGGCCTCGTTCCAGATTGATGGCCTGATCGCTCAGGTCATCGCCACGTACCCCACGGCCAGTGAGACACGCCGCTACCACTTCCCGGAGCGCAGGGCCCTGAGGGCCAAGCTGGTGAGGGAGGTCACCAACTTCAACACCTACCTGTCCGTCAACGCAGATGTGGAAGAGATGCAGAACAACCCCTTTGTCACCATCCCCTACCGCACTGATCTCCAAGCGGTGGCCAGGCTGGCGCGGCTCTTGGACATCTCCGGTTCGTTACCGCCTCCTGGAGGCGGTACATGGCCTTTGTTGTTGAAACTTTGACGTGGATGCACAGAGGACAGCCTGGACGAGGCGAAGAGGAAGGACTCACTGACCTACGCCGCGCCCATGTTGGCGTGGGACTGAACAAGCTTAATGGGTGTGCTGAGTCATCTATGAGCTCAGAGTTTGAGTCTGTTCAGGTGTTAAAATAGCAGGGTGTTTAGGTGTTGGAAGGGTCAATGAAGTGTGAGAGAGAAGCTTTCATCAATCCCTTGCTGGTTGATGAGGTAGATGTCTGCGCCAACAGGCCCCACCACAGAGTTGTGGTAGAGGTCATAGGAGACAAAATGCACTTCATCACAAAACTTCAGCCAATGAAAAGGAAAGGTACAAGGGCCCCCCATTTCCCAAAGTACTTGATGTTGTCAGGCTTGTACTTTTTGATCTGTTGTAGCTGGTTTTTTCCACAACCAACACCAGCTCCAGAAGATGCACACCACAAAAGACTTGCTGATGTTTTTGCAAGTTGTAATCTGGATGCAGGCGGAACCAGAGGAGCCATTGAATAGCTCCATCAACAGTCTCAGGAAACTTCAACCATCTGCACAAAATGAATAAAAAAATGGGCATCAAGTGGGCATACCAAAAACCACCCCATGGGCGAGAGTGGAAAGATGGATCATTCAACTTGGTTTGCCAATAACATACAATGTTGCATGTCCCTTAAAAGCTCTGGCAGCAGCTGATGTGTCAACTTCACTTGCCAGCAAACCAAGCACAAACCAAGCAACATAAAAATCTGACCTGTTTGATGATGTTAGTCTTGGTTCAACCATGAGAAAGGGAGGGCAGCACCATTTTTTTTTTTTTTTTTTTTTGCTTAATTGCAACTTGTCCATCATGGCTGGTAACCTGTAACTGGAGGTGGGAGGACATGCTCTTGTGGCTAGTTGTCATCCTGCAACATTCTTCAAAGCAGCTTCAGCCAGTATAACCACTCCACCATTTGTAGCCCTTATCCTCAAGAAACTCTGCCTCCACAGCATGAGTCTAAAGCCCAGCATGCCGGCCAAGGTGGACCACTTGGAGTGCTGACGTGGCAGGAACGAGTGGACTGGGCCTTGTAGTTGGCCAGGAACCTCCCGAGGTTATGGGCATACCCCCTTTCTACCAAAATATCTGTTTAATTAAAGAATAATGTAGCTATGTGAGCAATGTGTGCGAGGAAAATGATTGTGGTGTTCTTTTTGGTGTCCGAACCAGCCACAACCCACTCACGGCCACAACATGAAGCCTGTCCTCTTGTCTTCTTGCGCCTCCATTCGGTCGATGTGCCGCGGGGTCACAAATCTCGAGGTTTGGTGTCGACAACAATCCCTTCGTTCGCTTACGTCAGCAGACCAAACCAAGGCAAAGCCGTACCCTCAACGGGGGGAGGGGGATCGTCGACACTAATCCACTTGTTCGGGTCTCCCGAGAAATACATCCGGGTCAACCGGAAAACATGCGGGAAAAGAAAGGAAATCGGATGCAAAGAAATGAAAAGGAAAAGATAAACTTCCGGTTCGGGCGCAAGAGAAACGCCCCCAGTTTCCAAGTGAAGGTTTGGGACCCAAAAATTGGTCTCCAGGTTTTCTTTGATTTTCCAACGGCACGAAAGAGAAAGGCTACGCAGGAAATAGTACACAAAAGACCAGCATTGCCATCTGACGCATGGGCTTCCTTAGCCTCTCCATCTGTTTCATCTTCCTTACGCTGACGCCGTTGGGTTCGTGCTACAATCTGAGATTTTCCCACACGATTTATTTTTATTCAATCTAATTTCATTTAATCCAGGATCGGCGTGGAACTCCACCCTACACTGGGGTACGTGCTCGCTTAAACCAAAGCGCGAGATGAGCGAGAGCTGCCTTACAGATGACGCTTTTTTGCAGGCACCTACCGATCAAACCTCTATTTTGGCGCACGAACGAGGAGCCCTCAGTCGCCCCTCGTCGGCCTCATGTGGTTTGGCGCGCACAACCCACTCACCGTCGACCGTACTGCTCCCAGTACCTCCCGGTCCTCGCCATAATCTGATCGCGCGCGTGTGCATGCGACAGAGCTGCGTCACAGTTGCGAAGAGGGCGCCGGGTTGGACAGCTACGGGTGGACGCGACACGACGGCGTCAACTTCGGCGAGCAGACGCTGGTTGATTCCAAGACTAACCTCAAGCTCACCACCACATTCGTAAAGCATCAGCGCGGTGATCATGGTAAGCTGTCTTGCGTCTCCGCTCTCTTCTCTCGCGGGTTGCCATCTGCTACACGCCTGCTGACCCGTTCGTTGTGTCGTCAGGCGGCGAGTGGGTGACTCGCCTCTCAGGCCAGAGCGTCGGCCAGAAGGCCGGCGAGTCGGCAGCCACGTCGCTGTTCCTCTACATCACCGTTCCCGACACCCACACCCTCAGCATCGCCGGCCTCAGTGGCACATCCAAAAAGAAGGTCACACCTCTGTGTGGTGTATTCACATCAACCTGCGCGAACCAGGGAGAAGGGCTGACATGTTGTTGTTGTTGTTGGTTGTTGTTGTTGTTGTTGTTGTTGTTGTTGTTGTTGTTGTTGTTGTTGTTGTTGTTGAGTAGGGCTTGGACGAAGATGTGCAAGTGGAGGGCCAGACCGACGAGCTAGGATCGTTCTCTCTGCTCGTCCGCAATGGTACACGCGTGGGCCGTCCTCTCGTGTGGGAGTCGTTGCGGAGGCAAGCGTTGTTGTCGACACACTCCCCCCACGCGGCGTGTTCTGATTTGGACCTCTCGGTGGCGGGTGCGTGGGCACCAGGACAGGACAACAGGTCCCCGTCCAACGCGCAGGCCTCGCCGGCGGAGATGAAGGACTTGGCCGACCTCAAGAAGACGCACTTCTACGGCTACCACGCGGCGACCGAGGATATGTGGAATGTCAAACAGGCCGTACATCCTATCTTGTTGCAAAGTACACATATATTGTGCGTGCGTGTCGTGTGTGTGTGTGTGTGGTGTGTGTGTGTGTGTGTGTGAGAGAGAGAGAGAGGCCAGTAAGTAATTGATCGGTGCTCTGCGTGTTGTTGGCAGACCGCCAGGACCTCTTCTCGCAGTTCATGAGGCTCCAGCAGAGGGAGGGCGCGCCGAAGGAGAGACCCTCTCCCTACCTGTTCGTGCCCACGCTCCCCAACACGGCCAGCAAGAACGCCAACGTCGTCGTCGTCCAGCGGGTCCTCACGCTGCCCTTTGAGGTACCGCGTGGGCGTGATGCGCAGTCCCGTGCTCGCTCTCGCGACACACATCGATTCAATGACGGGGGGGGGGGCGTGATCAGGTGGACCTGGTGTTCGTGTCCCACTCGGCTCACCCGCAGGCAGCGGCCAAGTCGAAGAAGAGCAAGAAGGCGGCGGCGGCGGCTGCCCATCGCACCTTCACCGAGGCGCAGCTGGACGCCTGGGCGCTGGGCGGCAGCGAGGTGGCTGCGTCGGTGGCGCGTCAGAGGCAAGCGTTCGAAGACCAATTCGAAGAGGCCTTTGGCCTGGCGGCCAAGGGCTTCGACGCCCAACAACGCGACTTCGCCATGTCCACCATGAGCAACCTTATTGGAGGTACCAAGCCTTTAATAGCTGTTGCTGTTGTGTTCCTCTTCCAATGTACTGTTGTCAACAGCTGTTTTTTTTTTTATATTTATTTATTATTTATTTTTCAACTTTTAACTGGCGGGGGCTCCCAGGCATTTCCTATTTCCACGGTTCCTCCATCGTCGAAGATCCACAGCCTCAGACCAGTCCCACGCAAGCAAGGAGGAAGTACTACACTCCACCAAAGGTATATTTCTTATTTCTTTTCTTTTTATATATGTTATTATTATCTCTACACACCTTCTACAGGCGCCACCATCACCATCATCTCATTTACGCTTTCCCCTCCCCCGATTGACCATCGCCAGAGCCTGTACACAGCTGTGCCCTCGCGGCCTTTCTTTCCGCGCGGGTTCCTGTGGGACGAGGGCTTCCACCAGCTCCTCGTGCGGCAGTGGAGTCCGCTCATCACGTTCGTATTCTTCTTCTTCTTATTCGTCGTCGTCTCGTGTTATCCCTCCCACGCCCCAGTGACGTGACACCTCACCACGCCTCAGTTTGTGCTTCATTCCATCCATTCCAGACGCGACGTGCTGCGTCACTGGTTCGCCCTTCAGGACCCCAACAGCGGTTGGATTGCCCGAGAGCAGATACTGGGCGCAGAGGCCCGTTCCAAGGTTTACCCGATAACCCCCCCCCCTGACCACGCTCACCGCACGCTGCGCTCACGAGTAGAAGCTCTCGCACGCAATTCTCAGGTGCCGCCCGAGTTCCAAGCGCAGAACCCAACGCACGCCAATCCGCCCACGCTCCTCTTCCCGCTTTCGGCGTCGATCCAGGCCATCAAAAGGGCTCAAGGTGCGCCAAGACCACACACACACACACACACACACACACACACACACACACACACACACACACACACACACACGAAAACGTGTGAGCCTTATCTCTCTCAACACACACACACACACACACACACACACACACACACACACAGAAAGCGACGTTGCAGCGGGCATAGCCGTGGACCCGGACATCAATTCCCTGTCGTCCTTTGGCACCGCAGAACACGCCACTGGTACTCCTCGCTTGCGATTGGTCGGCGTTTGATTGGCATTCGCCGCCAATTGGTTGAGAAGTGTTCACCTCCCCCCCCCGCACCCCTTTTCTATGCGTGGCCCGTGGCAGACGTCTCGGCCGAGTTTGCTTTGCTGCGGGAGTCGTTCCCTCGCCTGGTCAAATGGTACAACTGGTTCGTGACCGCGCAGCGGGCGAGCCCCGACAGCAACGACGGCTTCGTGTGGGTCGGCAGAAGCGTCAACCACACCTTCACCTCTGGTACCGCACACACACGCACACACGCGCGCGCCAACTCCTGCGAAGCGCATACGGCACACCGACCCGTCACTTACGCGGGGGGGGGGGCAGGGCTCGACGACTATCCCCGATCGCCGGCCGTTTCGCCGCATGAGCGACACGTCGACCTGCTGTCGTGGATGATGTTCTACGCCCGTACGATGGTCGACATCTCACAGCTGCTCGGCCAGGACCCGTCCCTCTACTCGGACGCCTACACGCGCTTTGAGGCGCAGTTGGAACGTACAGGACCAGCTGCCCTTGCCCCTGCGCTCCCTCCCTAACCCCGTTGACCTCAGCTTACCATATCACGCCACTCACCCGCACACTACACTACACTACACTACACTACACTACACTACACTACACTACACTACACTACACTCTACACGACAGACTATTGGAGCGAGGAGCACCAGTGTTACTGCGACATTGATGGTCGCAATCCAGTCACTGGCGACTTCAATCTCGTTTGCCACAAGGGCTACGTGAGGTGCCCAACTGCGCGCTCGCCTCAAACGTGTGTGTGCGCGCATGTCAGTCTCGCCCCTAACTCCCTTGCTTTTGCTTGGGCGTGTTGGTCGGGTCGTCAGCTTGTTCCCGCTGCTCCTTGGGTTGGTGCCCGTCGACTCGCCCAAGCTTGGCGCGTTACTTGACCTCATGAGAGACGAGAACCACCTCTGTGCGTTGTTCACAACCTCCATGCCCATGCATTTCCCTCCCCTCTCTCTCTCTTGCTCGCTCCTTGTTGTTGGCCTGACCCCGATCTCGCCCCCCCCCACCATTTGGGCGGTCCTGCTGATTTTGTGTCGTGCGGCAGGGTCGGGCTATGGGCTCCGCTCCCTGTCGAAGGCCGACCAATACTTTGGCCAGGGCGAGAACTACTGGAAAGGTAGCCTCACGCCACACACACACACACACACACACACACACACACACACACACACACACACACACACACACACACAGTCTCCACACAAGGGTTCTGGGTAGAGCAAAGTCGTGAGCTTGACCGGGTGGTCACGTGTAACAGGGCCTATCTGGATCAACGTGAACTATCTCGCCTTGTCGGCGCTCAAGCACTACTACGCCTCGCGACCTGGTCCGCATCAATCCAGAGCCCTGCTCATCTACCAAGAGCTACGGAGCCAGATCGTCACCAACATGTACAACGTACGTTTGTGTGTTGTGTGTTGTGTGTTGTGTTGTGTGATGAGAAGCCAAACCAGTGGCGCTGACAAATCAACGCCAACCGGTGTGCAGGAGTACGTGCGGACGGGCTATGTGTGGGAGCAGTACAATCCGACCACGGGGCAGGGCCAACGCTCACACCCGTTCACGGGTTGGTCTGCGTTGGTGGTCCTCATCATGGCCGAGCACTATCCCGAGAAGTATTAGTTTTATTTTAACCAACAGACACCAATCTTTATTCTTATTTAATCACCAAATAATATTATTCAATAAAATTTGATATTTTGTTGTCTTCAGTGAACTGGCTTTTGCTCGCCGGCGCCTTGTGGAGTGCGACATGTTCATGCACGAACCTCCCCGGTAGAGCTAACTAACTCTGCCTGTCTGAAGAACAATGGATGCACCGGCGAAAGGAAAGGGGCGCGCCCTCAACAAGGCCAAGTCCAAGGCCAAGGCCAAGACGGCGACGACAACCAAGCGCGTCATCTACTTTCAGGGCCACAAGGACCAGCCCCGCAGCGCGCTCATCACGCAGCTGTGCCGCGACTATGAGACCGTCTCGGCCATCTTCTCCGGGGAGTCGGCCACCCGGACGCTGCTCAATCTTTACAACCTGCACGCGGTCCGCGGGGTGCTCGGGCGCGACGGGTCGCTCGTCTTCCGGACCTCCATGTCGGGGCCCCACCACTACTTTGGCTGGGTGGACCCCACCAAGCACCACGTGATCGAACCCGACGGGCGCGGCTTCCTCCAGTACCACGAGCTCAGCGACGGCGCGGCGGAGGCGCTGTCGCAGCAACACCGAAGCCAGCTCGAGCCCTTGCCCGAGGAGCTCGCCCTCGAGATCGGCGAATACGAGTGGATCGCCGGGACGCGCCTGGACCCGGCGACGCGCGCGGCGTACGCCGTACAGGACGAGCTGGCGGTGCACTTGGCGGACACGGAGTCGGGAGCGGCGGACAGCCTCTTTGACAGCCCGGGCATCCTCGTGCTGGAGACGCCCGAGCTCCGGTTCCCGCTGGTGGCCGAGCCGCACCTCTTCGACCTCTCGCCCTACCGCGCCCAGGTGGTGCCCAACGACGTGCCGTTCGCCTTTGACCAGGAGCTCGTCGCGGGCTACAAGCACGCGCAGCACAGGCTGCGCGTGGTGACCTACAACTACGGGGACGAGTACCAGGACGAGTACCTGATGCACGGAAGCGGCATCTTCATCGAGCGCCATGAGTTCATCCAGGCCATCACCCCGCTGACGCCCGAGTGCGGCGGCTTTGTGATGCTGGGTCGCGAGGTGGTCGTGGAAGACGACAAAGGTCACAACAACGGTGATGGCCATCAGCAATACAAGGAGAAGACGACACAGAAGACGAAGACGAAGAAGACGAAGAAAACGAAGACGAAGAAGAAGCTCGAGCTCGTGGCCTGCCCCGTGCCCTACGGCTACACGCTCCTCGTGGACGTGGGCTCTATCCACGGCGACAGCACGCTCACGGGGCTCTACATGATGGCGATGACAGGCAACCACCACGCCATGCGCACCGCGGACTCAGTCTTCCTAAAGCACCGGGCCACGCACCGCAACGTGGCCGTCACGACGGAGCCAGCACTCCCGCGCGTGCCTGGCCTGGGTGGGGACCACTTCCTCCTCACCTCGGACGAGAAGCCGCTCGTGACCCTTTGTGCCGATGACAAGGCCATCAAAGGCCGCATTCTCGACTCCGTGGGCACCATCACCGCACTCTGGTGGCACCCTGTGGTAGTGACGGGAACCTCTGCGATCGGCTGGCACAAAACCTTGGGGTCGTCCTTGCCTGACGCGTGATAATTATTTATTTTGATAAAACCTTTTTCATTTGTTGCGGTAAGGGTGTGTCAGCCAAGATCTACATGCCAATGAAAATCACCATTCCTTGTAATCGCTTTGGGTTGTTGTGTTGTTGGCAAGTGGGACACGATGCCACCCAGTTGACCTGAAAGTACATGTGAGGCAACCAATAATGGCCTTGACAGGAATTTGCCAATAACAAGTTGTCAGGCTGGACCTGAACCAGGTGCCCTGGAGCAAGTTTAGTAAATTGTCAATGTAGGTGTCCTTTTTCATGTTGGCAATTATCCCAATAGTCAACACAGAACTGCTCAGAACGCCACTCTTGCACAGCTTGAGGGTCTTGGCAAACATCACCTCACTTTCCTTGCTCAAGAGCTGGTACTGGTCTCTTTATCAGTGAATACCCTTCTCTATTTATCTAATGAAAAAACCTGACCTGAAGGGTGCCCTGTTTTGTTCCCAGTGTGTTGCTCAAACACATGGCAAGTTGGGCTGGCAACAAGGTGCCTCATTCTTCACAAATCCTTCAGACCCATGAGATCTGTAACTTGATCAGCTGAGTTGTGGGCATTTTGTGCACCACTGGTCATCAATTTTGTGTTGAGTCATGAAATTCTAGTGATTGCTCCTGTGGGTGTCCACCTTGAGGAAAATGTGCGCCATTTGAGCCTGGGAGAAAACTTCGTGTGCGGTGGATGGCCACAGCTCCCTCGATTAAATCCAACGTTGATTTATTGCTCCTGCTCCTCTGAGTCCTCTTGAGGTACCTCTCTTGCTATGATGATGATGTCTTTTGTTTGAACCTTGGGACAGGACAACCCAAGTATAAAAAACCATGTCACAAGCCCCTGCTTGATTCATTACCACCCCTGACATGATTCGACACACCCTCAAACAAATTCACTCACTCTAGCAAGATGGAAACCACTGAGGCGAAAGACCTTAAGAGAAAAGAGTGCAATGATGGAGAAGTGGAAGATGTTGGCCCCCCCAAGAAGGGAACCCATTTGACCCCCCCTGAGTCATCCCAACCTGACACATCCCAAGCAGGCACCCAACTGGACCTGTCCCAACCTGGAGCCCTCCCTGCCCTGTCTCAGCCAGCCATACTGGGCCCCCCCAACCCAGACCTGACAAAACCTAATCCCCTGGCAGCAGCCAGACTGCAAGCATCATTTATAGAGCTACTCTGATGCACCACTGCTCAGGTGTCATCTCAGCCCAAGCCCTCCTGCCCCCTAGGGAACTGGCCTTATGGCTGTCCTGCCCAATCCACTGGTAACCACTCATCTTCATCTTCCTCTGGCCCAGCCCTGCCAAGCCCTGCCCCCCACCTGTCATATGATGACGTCCTCACCTGCACCATTGAGAAGCTGGTCCAAACCAAGGAGGATCAGAAGGCCATCATGTCAAAAATCACCAGCACTGAACTGTCCATTGTCCAATCTATTGCTGCCAAGGCCTGTGGAATCCAAGTTGACAATACTGATGACCCTGAGCTCTTGGACGTTGTCATAGCCCAGAACGTGGTCACTGACTTTGGCGTCATCAGGTCCATGTTCTCCCTGATCCTGGGCTTCAACTCTGAAAACACTGTCCTCAACGAAAAGGACAAGGTGGTCATCATTGTGTTCAACTACCCCTCTGGTTTTGCCATGGCCCTTGAGCTTGTCAAGGCCAGCTTCCCAAGCTGGATAGTTCTTGACATCCCCATCCTGGAAGACACTGACTGCATGTGGAACTCCACCCACATGGCGTACATCCACTCACTGTCAATTGTCGAGGAGGACATCTATGTGGTCTCCCCCATGCTGGTCCACTGCATCACCAGCAAGGATAATAACATCATGGTTTCGTTCTTCTTGGAGAGACACCTTGAAGAGTTCCTAGAGGTCAGCAGCATTGTCAAGGATGGTATTCCAACTCCCATCACAAGGTCCTACATTGGAGTGACTGCCATCAAGCTCCAGCTCTGTGGCCTCCTGTACAAGGTCAAGTCCAGGCATGTCCAGAAGTGGCTGACAAAAGCCAATGTCCCCTTTAAAAAGGTAGAGCTCACCCAGAACCGCGTGAATGGAGGAGGCCTGGGCTTCACCTGGATCATGTTTGGCTCCCAAGAAGAAAAACTCGCAGCTATGACCACTGCCATTACTGTGGTAACCAAAAAGGGCATCAAGGTCCTCTCCCTCCCTGACCTCCTGTACAAAAATGTGATTGTCAACCTCCACCATAAAGGGGGAGGGAACACGTTCATCATTGGTGTTCATGGCCCTAATGGACGTAAAAACAACAACTGGTTCTTTAAAGATGCCTTGTCCCCTAAAGTAGAAGAGCTATGCAAACGTGGCGAAATCATTATCATTGGAGATCTCAATGCATACACCAAGAAAATTGACTCAGCCAACCCTAATGCCAATGTGTACACTGGCCTCCACTTCCTCTCCAAGACGCACGCACTCTCCAATGCCTTCCAGTGCCTCCACCCACGGGCAGTGGAGTACTCTTGGAGCTGACCAACCCAGAGTGGAGGCCAGGTGTCCAGAATTGACACAGCTTGGACCTCCTCTGCCATCAAACCTGTCTCAGCCTTCCTCACTTCAGTAGGCGTTCCCACCGACCACAAACTCTTCACCATGCACTGGCAGTGGGGCAAATGAAAGTCTCTTCCCCCTCCCCCACCCTCATGCCCCAAACTACAATGAGCACTCAACCCAGAACAAGCAGCTGACCTAAACGCAAAGCTTCAGTTAAACTTCATGCACTGGTCACAATTCCCCAGCGCAGCACACCACTCACCCTGACCACCACCCAAACAACCCCATGTGCCGCTCAAAGCTACCTCTGGCAAGAAATGTATATAAAGCTGTAAAAATAGCCAAGTCAGTGGCCCAAGGCGAAATGCCCTCCTCCCCCCAGGTCTCATTCCTCTCTGCACATGGGGCTAATGCATGTTCAGCCCACTCCCTCACCTGTAAACTAAAAAAGGACTTCCGCCTGGCAGTTCAGCTTGATGTAAACAACCACATCAAAAAGTTTGTTCTGGCCAACCAGCATGAGGCCCACCTTCGGTCCAAAAAGTTTTACAATAAAATCAAGTCATACCTTAAACCAAATATCTCCACCCTCCTGAGTAGCATAGAGCTTGTGGATGGCTCACACCTCACCTCCCCCAAAAAAGTCCTTCTTGCAACAAAGGAGTTCTGGGCTGCCATGTATGCAGCCCCTCCACCCCTCCTGTCTTCCCTTCCCTTGTGCTACTCCCACAGGTGACACCAGGTCAGCCCAGAGGACTGTGCATCCCTTACAGCTGACATCTCTCTTATGGAGCTTGACTCAACCATCACCTCCCTCAAACCAAACTCGGCCCCAGGTACAGATGGGATTCCCTATGAATTGTTCAAACATCTTGACAAGGAGAGTCGTTTAATCCTCAGAAACACCCTCAACGAGGCCATGACAGCTGTGGAGCTCCCCCCCTCCTGGCTGTTGGCCTCCGTCACCACAATCTTCAAAAAAGGTAGCCCTCACCTCCTACAAAACTACTGCCCATCACACTGTGCCAAACCACGTACAAGCTCCTCTTGCTCATCATCTATAACTGCCTCTATCAAATTGTTGAATGGCAACTCATCTTGTCGCCTGGCCAAGCAGCATTCTGGAAACACTTTTCCACCTACAACCACATCTTCAACCTTAAGTGCCTTGTGGAAGAGGCCCATGCCAGAGACCTCCCCTTACATGCAGCCTTCCTCAATTTAGAAAAGGCATATGACTCGCTCCCCCATGAGGCCATCCCACTCACCCTGTCCTACTATGGGTTCAACAAGGCTTGTACCAACTTGGTCTCTAAGCTGTATGTGGGCACTGTCACCACAATCTCCACTAAATTTGGCCCTACCCCCCCGTTCCCGGTCAGAGGGGTCAAGCAAGGTGACCCCCTGTCACCCCTCATTTGGAACCTCTTTATCAACCCCCTCGTGGACATCCTGTTAGTGTCCAATGTGGGCTACACTCCAGCAGAAGGTGGCCCCATAGGTGGCCTGATCTTCGCTGATGACACCTCCCTGTTGTCATCGTCAGCTGCTGGCCTCGCTAAACTGTTTGAAGTAGTTACTGAGTTCTGCGACTTCCACGGTGTCAAAATCAACCCCACCAAGTCAGTTGCCACATGTATGAAAGGACCCCTTCCTCTCCTCCTCTGGTGAGGCACGCCCATATCTACTACCTCTGACTCTGACTGCACCGTCCAGTACCTGGGTGTGGATATAAGCTTCACCAATAAAGTGATAAACTCATATGCCATCCCAAAACTGCTCTATGCCGCCAGTGTGTCCCCCATGCCAGTCGGAACCGCAAAGGCTGTGGACCGCCTCAACAGGCACGCCCTCATGCTGACCATGGGAATCTACCACTCTTACGACATAAGCGTTATGCACGGGGACGGTGGCGTAGGCCTTGGCCTAGACCGAAACGCCTACCTGCGCCGTATCCACCACTTTACACCTCCCACACCGCCAGCCCCTCCTCCAGTAACGCCTCAGTCTTGAACTGAGCGCCTGGAAAGGGACTGTCCTCCGACCCAAAAGGGTCGGCTCTCTTTTCCCCCATAGTTTTCCCTCACGAAGGGTTTTGCCGGGGTTTTTAACGAGGCCGATCCAACGACCGCCGACCTGCGCCGCACCCGACCCTACCATAACCATCCCCTAGACACCCAACGACCAGGAAGCTGCCACACAGTTTCGCACGAGCAGGCTGTTCCATTTGCAATTCAGTGACAATTTTTGTCCACGACTAGGCTCGAAAATAAACCCGTAACCTACCATTTGAGCCCCGCCACACTGCGTCGTGGTTGTTGTGTGAGATGGAAGCGCAGTGGGCAACATCAGATGGGAGTGTGAGCAAGAGGGTGGTGATGTCTGGCACTGGACCTCGAGACAGCACCCCTCCACAGGGCTCTACAGTCTACGGTGCGTTGCTGGTCCTTGCTGCCCTCGCCCAACTAGCTTGAGCTCAGCATCCTCGTTAGTTGATTTTGTGGGGCGGATTGCTGGAGATGGCGGCGAGGAGGGGACCGTATTTGATTCCACGCACGAGCGTGGCCACTTCTTCACCTTCACCCTCGGCCAAGGTAAGTCAAGTTTCAGCCTTCCCCCTCCACAGTGCTTCTACGCCGCTGCCTCACATCTGGAGCGCAGAGCAGACCATCCCCGGGCTGGAGCTAGCCGTCGCCCAGATGACTGAGGGAGAGACGGCCCTCATCACAGTCGCCCCGAGCCAAGTCGGTACACCACTCGCCGCTTCCGTTGCCGCCGTGCAGCACGGCCTGACCACCACCGCCACTCCGCCGTTGTCGGCCGCTGGGGTTTGGGGGGAGACCAGGCCTTTGGACCGATGGGCAACCAGCAGGGCTTCCACGGCTGCGGCCGACCCATCCCGCCCAACGCCACCCTCCAGTTCGAACTGCAGCTGCTCGACTGGGACGAGAACCCCGTGCGGCCCCACTCCCACTCCCACTCCCCGTTCGCGGGCTTACGCTTGAGAGCTTCACGCTCAGGAGCGCACAAGGGGCTCGAGGCCTGTCCCTGAAGCGATCGAGCTGGCCGAGCGTCTGAAGACGGAGGGCAACGCTCTGTTCGCGAAGCAGGTACATACCTGCTGCTGTTGGCTCCGTGGTGTTGGCAGCTGAGGTGACACACGAGACCTCGTGTAGAACGAGACGGCGCGGGCGGCGTGCAAGTACAGGCGGGCCATCGCCTGTCTCGACGAAGCCGACGGCCTCTCCGAACCGAGCGACGCCTCTGAGCGCACAAAGCAGCGGGCCCTGGCGTCCGCGTGTCGCCTCAATCTCGCCGGTCCGTGTCCCCGACCCGTCGCACGCATGTGTTTGTGTGCACGCGCGTGTTGCGTCGCTCACACCACTCCCCGGCCTGCGCGCAGCGTGTCAGCTGAAGCTGCTGCGCTACAGCGACGCGGCCGAGTCGTGCCGCCGAGTGCTGGCAGACGAGACCGACAACGTCAAGGCGCGCTTTCGGCTGGGCAAGGCGCTGGCCGGCAAGGGCGACCTCGACGAGGCCAAGAAGGAGCTCGAGAAGGTTCATCACACACACACACACACACACACACACACACACACACACACACACACACACAACACACACATAATTGCACGCGTGTTGACGAACAGCGTCGCCACCAAATTGGTTTGCAGGCGCTCGCCCTGGAAGAGCTGGGTGAGATAAGGAGGGAGCTCAAGCTGGTCGAGCAGCGGTTGAGGGCGCACGAGAAGAAGCAGCAGCAGTTCTACGGCAAGCTCTTCACCAAGCTCGGCGAGACCGACGCAGGGCTCTACACGCCCGAGGAGCTGGCCGCAGCCACCAAGCCTGTCCGCAAGAAGTGCAACCTGTGGTTCGTGTCCGTTCCCAATTATCTATTTAATTTAATTTTTTTAATTCATTTATTCATTTCACCGGTGGCGGCAGCGACGAGGAGGTGGAGGAGGTGCAGATGGCCCGGCATGTCATCAAGAAGCACAGCAAGTGACGCGGTGAGAGGGTTGTGAGTGAGACCCCGCTCAAGATCGCCGCGGGCAAATGCGCATACCTTCGCTTAAAAGAGCACCCTCCTCGCTTGATTTTTTTTTTTCTTCAAATGACCGTCGTTGCCCGATTGGCCGACCAATCCTTAATCCCAGCTTTTACCACAATTGCTTGGTCTGTGTGGTTGGGTATGCTCTTGGGCCAACGCGTGCCGGCTATCAACCATATCATGTCTTTCTACACTCCGAGAGACACACTAGACAAAGGAGTACTGTGCGGCAAACCACAACGTTATTGTCCCCGCAAGGTGGTTTGGGACGACGACACATCACGTTCAACAACGTAGTTGGCCCACGATGGACGGACAGCAGTATCAGCTCGAGTACTGGCCCTACCCTTGCCAAAGCAACCCCTACCATACCCCCTGGTGGTCCGAGACGACAACTACGGTCATGTCAACGATGAGCTCTCCCACAACGTTGCCGTCATTGCCTACCAACCCAACTCCGGCCAAGCGTAGAAGGGTGGAAGAAGGCGAAGATGACTTTCACGATGCCACACAACGCTGGCATACGCTCGACAGCCTGGGTCGACAACAGTTGCACCACAGCCCGCAACAGCATATGCTGGAGCAGCTGAAGCAGATCGACTTTGGGGAAAGCTCTGAGGAACAGCTTGACCTGGAGAGCGTCTGGGAGGCACTAGAGCCTACTCTCCGGTCGCCCATGCTCGACAGTTCCAGCCCCACGAGTCTAGTCCACATCGGAGACTTCTCTGACTACCCCCATCTCAACTCGGCAACCAAGGACTTCAACTCTTCTTCCTCCTTCTACACATCTTCGCCTTACCCAGTATCTCCTGACCCCACATCTCAACAACTGGGGTCAACGTCGTCCACTGCGTCATCGCCATTGTCGACAACGCCGGCTTGGGTGTCGACAGAAGTACAAACGGCGCCGCTCTCTCCGCTGGCGCAGGCGGCGGCCACGGTGAGCTTGACCCACAAGCCGCGAGGTTCCCATGGGACCTGGAACCCTCTTGATGAGGGACAACGTATCCGGTAAGAGGAACAACTATGCGATCACGACTTCATGAGTTGTTGTTGTTTTTTATCAAGTTGCCCATTAGCAGCATCTCTATTTGTGATGGAATGAACTAATGGCTGTGTGGTTGGGGACAGGGTGACCAAGGGCAGAGGCAAGCGACTGCGTCTGGAGGTCAAGTGCAGTCAGCGGTTCGATTGGCCGGACGTGCGGCTCGCCCTTTTGGACGTCACCGACGACTCCGCGCCACCGCGCGAGTGTACAGATTTCTTCGTGTGCAACGATCGAAGCACTCTTCAGGTACGACGACGTCCGCAACATGTTCCTCTTACACGGGACAATGGCTGACTTATTCTCCTTTGTGGCTGCGTGACATTACTAGGACGATGAAGGTGGCGGCTCGACGGCGGTCATCGAGTTTCACGTGTCCCGAGTGCGGGCGAGGCTGCAATTCCTGGTCACGCTTGAAGCAAGACGGAGGCTCGACGCAATCACTGGAAACCAGGGGTGGACGTGGCAGGGCAAGACCGTGCGCTTCTTGACGCACAACAACGGCAAAGATCGTCCGCCGCGGGTCGGGAAGCGTAAACGCGGCGGTGAGCAAGCGAAACGTGCTTCGTCAGCTTGATTTTACCATTGGGCAGTCGTTTTAAGAAGAACAACTTCAAGAGATGGTGTTGTGTGGCATCTCGTTCGCACGAGTCGACGCAAAAAGGCCAGTTGTGACATTGATGACATTGTCATGTCCTGGGACCTGGGACACGTTCGGTGAAGAGTACCGCTAAGAAAATAAAAAGAAACAGCTGCCTGGCAACCTAAAACTTCAGCACACACAAGATGGAAGAGCAGGGAAGCAAGCTGAACAACGCCGCTATCCTGGCTGCTCTGCAGCAGGCGGTGGGGAAGGAGAAGCTCGAGCGTTACGTGGACGAGGCTGTGGTGGAGTATCTCGTGGCTGTCATCCGCGGCATCGTCGCCGAAGATGACGCAGATGCAACGCAAGGAGGCAGCAAGGACGCGGCAGGAGCGGCGGTTGAGGAGGCCACGATCCCCCTGCTCGCAGCCAACGGTCTCGCCCAAGATGAGGACCATGCCGCGGCCATCTGTCGCGACCTCTTAGCTGCCCTGCATCTCTCGCCTGCTCCTGCCAGCCGTGCTGCTGACGACCAGCTCAAGGTTCGTGCCCACCACAAACGAAATTAAGTCGCTCCCGCGAATTATCTAGTTTCTTATTTGGTTATTAATATAATATTAATTATTACCCAAATAATGAACAAGTATTTTCCTCAATTATAGGTTTTGGAGCGACCAGTCCAGCTGCAGGCCTTAATCCCGGAGGAGCCCAAGGTGGCGTCGGCCCCGCGCGAAGAGGTGGTGCTGCCTCCGCCCAAGGGTACCTCTCCACCCGCCTCTTCAAGCCCAGCTACAACAACGAATTGGGTTTGGTTTGGTCTAACCGTCACACCCACACAGAGGAGGTCGACACCGTGGCAGAGTTTCTGAGAGGCACGCGAGATCCCGACCCAAAGGTACTTCAGCGTTGAGCCCGTGAGCGCCGTTTGTGTGTGGCCCTTAGAGGCTCACTTTCCCCATTCGCCGTTTGCGTTTGAGCAGACCCGCAAGCTCTACTTGCGCGAGCTGTGCCCGTGCCACGTCAAGCGTGACGTGGAAATCGTGTGGGATCGCATATTGGAGATGACCTCCGTACGCGTGCCCCCCCCCCTCGTTTCTCTCTTTTTCGACAGACCGCAGTGGGAGGGCTGACGACCAATGGCCCAAGCAGGATCCCGACCCAGCGGTACGCTACCAGGTGATGCACAACCTCTGCGACGGCTCGCCCGCCACGCGTGAGCTGGACGTCATTGCTGCACTCGGTACCCACCGCCCGCACCGCCCTCCTCTGCTCGCCAGGGCTTCGGCATCTCACCAACTTCACACTTGTTGTGTGTTTTTGGCTGCAAACAGAAAAGATGCACAACGACGAAGACAAGGTGATACGTCGCAAGGTCCACAACGTGCTCACTCACTACCGCAAGACCGGCAAGTGGAACATCCTATAAGGCCTGCGCCCGCCAGACACCCCTTTGTACAGTGAGAGCATGTTGGACGCCATATCATTTTTTTCATCCCACTCAAGTGTAAAGTTTTAAGGAAGGAAAGGGGAGAGGGGGAAGAAGAAGCGAGAGCTGTTCTTGTCGGGCTTTCGTGTTTCACTCAACCCGACCGTGCTGGTCTCAGCGGAAGATCTCTGCAAACGGGCGCAGGCGAAACGGCAGCGCACAGCCGAGAGGCCAGGAGGTTGAGGACCTCGACGAAAGGGCACTGATGTTCTGTTCTCTGCTTACCTGTTATGGAAGCTAGCGCGAATTTTCGCGAGAATACGCCAAGTCCGGATTGGCGCCCGACATGATAACACCGCACGGTCGGGGCAAGTGATTTCTTTTCTGGCTTCTGTTCCTGGCACGGTCCTGCACGAACCGCGCGCCCGAGTGCGCTCGGGCCACCCCGTTGCCGGTCCTACTTAAGCATGCCTTTTTCTCCGCATTTGGCTCAAAAATATGTGCGAGCTGCTGTCTCACGACCTGTCTTACACACTATCTAGTTACCTGTGCTGGGACGAAGACGGCCAGGACGAAGGACAGAGATCAACAGAACAACCGGCAAAGCGGCAGAAGATGAGCGACGAGCACGTCAGTCACAACTTCGGCAACAGCGACGAGGACGACAGCAAACACGACGCCGAGCACCTACCACTCTATCATCTTGAGGAGGTCGAGGTGGTGGAGAGCGAGGGAGTGGTGCCCAGTGGTGGAAACACTGGCGATGATGACGTCAGCATGCCCCGACACGGCCAGCCCCAACCACACGTTGACGAGCTGGACCTCGAGCGGGAGCTCGAGATGTTGCTTGACTCGCCCATGCCCTTCGACTCCTGCCACCACCACCACCACCAGGAGCTGGTGAGCCTGCCGCCGGTCCCGCACTTCGACGACGTGAGCTCAGCGCACTCTGAGTGCGGCGGCTCCTCTGCGACATCCGGGGCAGTGTTACCATCGACCGCTATCGACGACTTGATCAACAGCATCATCTTTGACCATCGACCACCCTCACCCGTTCCCGGCGTCGTTACACCGGCGCGCCACCTCACTGCCCTTCCCAGGCTTCTCCCCGCGCCTGCCGTACCCCAATCCACGTCTGTCAATCCTGTGTTGCCACTGTCAACCTCGTCGCCCAGCCCGGTGGCCCTGCTGTCGCCTGCTGCAACGGTCACTCTCGCGCATAAGCCGCGAGGCTCCCACGGAGTGTGGCTGCCGCTCAATGACAGCCAACGCATCCGGTACGCGAAACGACCCCCCCCCCCAATTTGATCCGCTTCTTTTGGAGTTAGTTTATTGCGGCGGAGCAGAGGCGCCACCAATCGGCTAGGCGTGTTGTTCCCTGTTGTCGTGTGTTTTGTGAAGCGACACTGACACGGTCGATCTCGCGCGGGATTTGGGTCCTTATGTGTGTGCGCTGGTGTGCAGAGTGACAAAAGGCAAGGGGAAGCGGTTGCGGGTCGAGGTTCGATGCAACAATCGATTCACATGGCAAGAGATGCAGCTGGCCCTGGTCGAATGCGACCCCGCCCCTGCGTCCTCCGTCGCAGACACAACGTCCGGACAAGATTGCCCTGACTTCTTCGTCTGCACCGATCGGAGTACAATCCAGGTAGCCCACCGGTTCCCACTCGGACTTTGTTTGTTTTCCATGGCCAAATACGGCCATAAATGCCGTTGGTTGTGTTGCTCACCAGTTGTTGTGCGCGATGGCTGCTTCTTATCAGGACGATGAAACGGGAGGCACTACGGCGGTCGTTGAAGTGCATGTGTCGCGCGTGCGAGCCAAGCTGCAGTTTCATATCTCCATCCAGTCGGGTGTGGGCGGATGGACGTGGCGAGGGGAGACCGTGCCCTTCATCACACACAACAACGGCAAGGATCGGGTGCCGCGCAAGAAGCGAGTAGCCGCCACCGGTGTAACTCAGTAGTGTAATAATCTTCTCTCTTCACGCGTCCGCTGTTTTGCTCTTCCCTCCTTCTCGCACGGAACCATCTCTGTTGACTTTCTACTGCAGCAACAGTCAGTACAACTAGCCCTATGTCCATGGACCCTCTGCGCTCCGCTACCACCCGGGTCTTTCGGCAGGATGGCGAACAGGCATCTCAAGCACTGGGGATAGCACGAAAACATTTGGGGCAAATTCCTCAATAAAATTAGCGACTCGTTCATTCACGTGCGAAATCTCGTAGAAAATGCACACTTTATTTCACGCGAAATCCCGCTCGAATAGGTAGTCATGCAGGTACGTGCGACGCCCCCAAAGCAAACAACCCCACGCCGTTGCCGTCGGACGCTGATCGATTTTTACTTGATTTTATATAGAGAAAAGGACCGACAAACGTGTGGCTGAGTGTCAAGAGAACGCTTGGCTTATAAGCGAGAGAGATAAACTTCGTGTCTGATTCGAGAGAGAAAGAGCTCCTTAAGGAGTGGGTGAGCCGATATCGGTTGTCTACTGAAGCCAGAAGAACATCGAATTGGAGACTCCCGCACCTGAAACACTGCAATTCGATTGAATGATGAATGCGATGGAGAGGGCGGCACCAGCACCCAGCGGGATGATTAAAGGTTCAGGGATACCTGGTGCGGCCAAACGGCCCGCTCTAGCACGCACACAACCGCCCCGCGTTCTCGACGCAGAGGGCGCCCCAGCAGTCATGACCCCCCTGGCCGCCTCCACGCCCTTTGATAATCCTCCTCCAAAGCGGATAGCAGGCAAAATCGTACCTCTATCTACTCCCCAAAGGCCTGTAGATTTGATGTGATTTCCGTTCTCCACCTTACGCCAATCCTTGTCCTGATCGGTTCTTGCTGATGAATGAATTACCTCGCGTGTGGGCTGCAGCAACTGGGCGAGCTCCTCGGCCGTGGTGCGTTTGGACGCGTCTACAAGGGTCTCAACTTCCAAACGGGCGAAGTAGTGGCCGTGAAGCAGACCCGCAAGACAGACCTCGAGCCTTCGCAATTGCCCGCCATCATGGTGCCCCCACCCCACCCCTGTCCTCGTTCTCCTCTCTCTCTCTCTCTCTCGCTCTGTGTGTGTGTATCTCCTCCACTACATCGCAACTCACCGCCCCGGCTCTTGGTACAGCACGAGCTCGAGTTGCTGCAGAAGCTGTCGCACCCGCACATCGTCAAGTTTCTGGGCTACTACGAAGTCGACGACTACCTCTTCTTCGTCATGGAGTACGGCCCGCCCACTCTCCCCAAACACGCCATTTCCATCTCTCTCTCTCTCTCTCTCTTCTCCCTCTCTTCTCCCTCTCTCTCCTCTCATTCGCTCACCCGCCGCGCGTTCTCTCTCGCCTCCCCAGGTACGTGGAGAACGGTTCGCTCAATGAAACGATGAAGAAGTTTGGCGTCTTCCCCGAGGAGCTGCTGGTCCTGTACATCGCGCAGGTGCTGCAGGGGCTCAAGTACCTGCACGACCAGAACGTGATACACAGGTACCGCGCCTCCGTGCCACGATCGTGTCGTGTGTGCCTGCCCTGGGAGTGGAGCGCTCCAATCCGCTTACTCGTCTTTCTCATGCGCGCGCGCAGAGACATCAAGGGGTGCAACCTGCTGCTGACCAAGGAGGGCAAGATCAAGCTGGCCGACTTTGGCAGCTGCACAAACGCGGCAGTCGACAAACAATTCACCGTCGTCGGCACTCCCTTCTGGAGTACTGCCGCCTCTCCTTTTCTCTGTTCCTCGCCGCAGCGCGTTTTATTATTTATTATTTTATTATTATTTATTTATTATTTATTATATTATTTGCTGATGGCTGGCGGCTCGTGTCTCTCCACCCAAACAGTGGCGCCAGAGATCATCTCCGTAGAGGGCGGAGAGAAGGTCTCGGACATCTGGTACGTGTGCGCGGCGTCAGGAGGGCTCCTCTCCCTCCTATCTCACGGTGGCCGGCCATCGTGCATTGCGTGGTGTGCAGGAGTCTCGGCTGCACCATCATCGAGCTGCTGACGGGCAAGCCCCCATATTGGGACGCCGGAGCCATGTCGGCGTTGTTCAAGATGGTCGCCTGCGAGCATCCGCCACTGCCCGAGGGCATCTCAGAGGTCTGCCCCCCTCTCCCCTCTCCCAAACCTTGAGTCGAGCTCAGCTCAGCTCAGCTGAACAACAACAACAACAACAACAACAACAACAACAACAACAACAACAACAACAACAACAACAAACAACGACAAACAACGACAAACAACGACTTGACGACCCATGGCTCGTGCGTGCGTGCGTTGGTTGTCTGCAGGAGCTCAAGGACTTTTTGCTCAAGTGCTTTGTCCGAGACGTGAGGCTGCGACCAGGCCCCGACGAGCTCCTGAAGCATCCCTGGATCTGCAAGAACGTACAACCGGTTCGAGCGCCTCCCCCTTCCCTCTCCCCACCTGGTTGTTGTTCTCTCTCTCTCTCTCTCTGTGTGTGTGTGTGTGTGTGTGTGTGTGTGTGTGTGTGTGTGTGTGTGTGTGGCTCTGTGAGCCGAGTTGTGCTGACACGCGTGATGGCCCACCACCCGCGCGATCGCAGGAGCAGGAGGTGCAGACCCCGTCGGCGGCGGAGATCCACCGAACGATTCGGGAGTACAACACGAAGCGACCGACCAGCGCCGCCAACATCGTGTTCAGCGGCGAGAACGGACAGGCAGTCGACGCCAAGAGCGGTCGGCCCGTTCGCGGTACATCGCCCCTCCCTCTCCCTCCCCAAACTCCCATGGGAGACGGGCCACCACTCACTGACCACCACTCCACGCAGCGCCCAAGACTGGCAGCGAAAGCGCGCACAAATGGGAGGAGCTGCTGGCCAAATACCAGAAGCTCGCGGAGGAGAACAAGGAGCTGGCGGCGCGGGTGGGGGGCCTCACGCAGGAGAAGACCGCGCTGGAGGCCCGGATGGGGGAGCTCGAGAAGAGGATCGAGGCGCAGCAGGACGAGATCGAGCACCTCCAGTTCAAGCTGACCAGCGAGCAGCAGGCCCGACAGCGCGCCGAGCGCGACTACGACGAGCTGCGCAAGCGAGGCAAGGACAGCAGCAGCAGCAACACCACCAGCAGCACCAGCAGCGCCGCTGGTAGCAGCACCGCGGCCAGCGCCACCTCCAGCAGCAGCAGCAGCAGCAAGGTCAAGAGCGGGTCGAGCTTCGCGACGGGGGCGCCATCGGGCAGGCGCTCGTCGTACAGGAAGGAGGAGGGCTCGTCGTCGCCTCCGCTGTCCCTGTCGACGTCGTCGGCACCGCGGGCGAGCAGCGGGAGCGGCGGCGAACGGGAGCGCAACCACTCGCTGGGGAGCGAGAAGGACCCGCGGGGCCACTTTGACCGAGACCGGGAGCGAGATCTCCACGCCCGCGGCAACGACAGGGACACGCGCGACCGAGATCGCGAGCGCGGCAGCGGCGAGGCCATACTGCCCAGCAGCAGCGGCGGCGGCGGGGCGAGCAGGCTGAGGGCCGAGCACCACCGCGACCACGAGCGAAGCAGCAGCATCGGGAGCAGCGCCATCATGACCAGCGGCGTGCTGAGCAACAGCGCGCCGACCGAGAAGAAGCGGAGGCCGGCCAGCCAGACCATTCCCTCCAACCATCTCAACATGATCCACCCACCGTCGTCGTCATCTTCGTCCATGTCGTCGGTCTCGGACGCCATCAAGCCGCGCGGCGGCTTCTCCTCGACGACGTCGCCGCCGATGGCCACGGACACGGCGACGCCCTCGGTGGCGACGTCCCTCACGCCCTCCCCCTCCTCTTCTTCCTCCTCCTCCTCTCTCTACTCCACCCCCTCTTCATCGACGTCGTCGTCTTCGGGGTCGCAGCTCTCGTCGTCGGGCGGCTCGCCGGTCGTGTCGCGCAGGAAGCGCGCGCCCAAGGTCTGCACCGCGTGCGCCAAGCCCATCGCCCGCGACGGCCGGTTAGCCATGGTGAGTGCTCCTGCACATTATTTATCTATTTTATGTTATTTATATTTGATTATGAATATTATATGTTATTTATAATATTCATTATCAAAAAGTGAATTATAATAATTATTATATTTGCTTAATTTTTTTAATTGCGTAGGGCAAGCCATGGCATCACGACTGCTTCAAGTGCAGCCACTGCCACCAGGTCCTGGAGGAGTTCATCGAGCGGGACGGTCGTCCGCTGTGCGTGGCCGACTTCAACTCCCTCTACGGCAACCGCTGCGGCGGCTGCGGCGAGATCATCCAGGGCCAGTACATCCAAGCCATGAACCGGTGCGCCGCCACCTCCGCCGTCCACAACCCCTTTCCCGCCATTTTTCCTTGCATGCACGCACGAGAGAAGAGTGCTCACCACACCGCGCCTCGTTTGCGTTCGTCTGCTTCGTTCGTGCGAATTGATGATGTCGTCCAGGTATTGGCACGCGGGCCACTTCCGCTGCTGCGTGTGTAATAGCAACATCCAGGGGGGCTTCATCGAGCGAGGCGACAAGCCCCTGTGCGGGCCCTGCTTCAAGGCCGGCCAGTGAGAAGGGAGATCAGCGTGTCATCATCACCATCCTATCTTGGCCCACAAGCACCTCTCCCTCTGTCTTTGAGCTCTCCACGTCCCATCATCACATGCACTCCAGACACTTGCCCAATGCTCTTGCCCAAGACACCTCCCTCGTGTGGGGGTGTTTTAGTTAGTTGCTGCAATTGGTGTGTTGCACACAATTAATAGTTGTTGGGATTGTTGCAGGGCAGGTTGTCCTTGGCACTGTTGGGATGCGAAGAATGTGGCTTTGTAATTTAGTTGGTAGCTTATTAGTTGACCCCGCCAACGCGTTCTTTTCTGTTACAGAACGAAAAGCGTAAGCAGAGCAGGGTCGCTGAAACAGACAAACTTACAGGGTGGGGCTGCACTGAAAGAAAGATCTTTGTTTGAACAAAAGAACGAAGAGCGAAGAATAACCCAAAAATAGAACATGAAAAAGATCGAAGTGGCGATCAAAAACTCGGGAAGTGGTAAGAAAACGAACTCGGGGAATGACGTAGACATCAGCTCACCCTCCTCGGCCGAGAATGTCCTTCACGTCTCTCGCTCCGTACGCCACAGACCCCTTTTTTTGTAAAAAGGACTTTAAACAGTTCACTTAATCCGAAAATAAGGAATTTTATAAAGTAAGTCTTAAAATTCAAATTTCATAAAATGCCTGTATGATTTTTAGGTATTTTTAATTAAATTGGTTTTTACTTATAACCATCAAAATGTAGGACGGCACATCAGTATCGACCATCGTGCGACGGCTCGAGGAGCAGCTCCAGGATGCCGCGCCGCCGCAATACCGCAGCAACAACGGGCTGGCCGTGAAGGACTCCTCCGCTGCTTCGATGGCGACAGACGTTCCGACACCGCCGCCATCGCCAGCCACCTCCAACCTGAGCTCCAAGAAGTCCAACAAGCTCATGGCCAAGCTCAAGAAATCGGGCCAGCAGCCGCCCGTCGACGTCATCATGTCCTCTCCCTCCAACTTCCAACACAACGTAAGCCCTGTCCCTTGTCTGTGTGTGTGTGTGTGTGTGTGTGTGTCTGGAATGTGCGGAATGCACATGTGCGTGTGCTGATTGTGCATGTGTATGGGGCATGGCTGCAGGCCCACGTGGACAACGACTACAACTGGGGCACTGACCCACAGAAGGTGCTCAAGCTGGGCGCCGTCCTCGGCCAGGGGTACAATCTCTCCCTGCCTCGTCATCGATTGCCATCTCGGCTCACCCAGCACACTCACACGCACGCACGCCAACAGAGCCTACGGACAGGTGTTGGAGGCCCAGTACATCAACACCAACTACGTAAGGCCCTTCCTTCGTTCCCGCCAATCGGATAGCTGCAACTAAACCTTATTTCTTAAATGTTGCATACACATGTTGTGTGCGTGTGTGTGTGTGTGTGTCGTGTGTGTGTGTGTGTGTGTGTGTGTGTGTGTGTGTGTGTGTGTGTGTGTGTGTGTGTGTGTGTGTGTGTGTGTGTGTGCAGTTGATGGCGCTGAAGATCATCCCGATGTTCGCGGCGGGGAAGAACATCGAGGACGTGAGCCGGGAGATCAACGTCTTGCGGCGGTGTCGCCACCCCAACATCGTCTCCTACTACGGCTCGGCCACCACCTCCTCCGAACTCTGGGTATTGCCCTCCCCCCCCAACCCATCGCCATCGCTTTCGCTCAATATATGTATGGAATGCGTGGAATGCGCGTGTGCGGCGATAGATCATGATGGAGTACTGCATGCACGGGTCGCTGGGGAGCATAATCGACACGTTCAAGGCCGTGGAGAAGCAGCTCACCGAGAAGCAGCTGGCCCACATCCTGCACCAGGCCATCACCGGCCTCGCCTACCTCCACAACGACCAAATTAAAGTGGTGAGTCCACGCTCCCCCATTTCTCCCCCCCTCCTCAGACATGCATGCTTTGCATTCCGTTCTCTCACATCGCGTGGTCGATCGCGTGCAGATCCACCGCGACCTGAAGTGCGGCAACATATTGATGGGCGAGGACGGGGTGGTCAAGCTCGCCGACTTTGGCATCTCGTTCCAACAGGTATCGCTGCAGCATTCGTGCACAAACTTTTCTTTGTGTGTGTGTGTGTGTGTGTGTGTGTGTGTGTGTGTGTGTGTGTGTGTGTGTGTGTGTGTGTGTGTGTGTATTCGCTCACGATTCGTGCACGAACCGTGCCTGTCCGCAGACGGGCTCGCGAAGCAAGGCGGCGACGATGATCGGGACGCCCCTGTTCATGTCCCCCGAGATGCTCTCCGGCGACCCTTACAACGCGCTCAGCGACATCTGGTCGCTCGGCATCACCGCCATCGAGATGGCCGACGGCGTGCCGCCCTACTTCAAGGACCACCAAATGCGGGTATCGCACGCCCCCCTCTCTTCTCGCCCTGCCCACCTCACGTGCGGCAGCTGACCACGTGTGTGTGTGTGTGTGTGTGTGTGTGTGTGTGTGTGTGTGTGTGTGTGTGTGTGTGTGTGTGTTTGGGGGAGGGCAGGCGCTGTTCCGGATCATGCACGAGGACCCGCCCACGCTGGCCGAACCCCACAAGTGGTCGCCCCAGTTCGTCTCCTTCATCGACGCCTGTCTCAAGAAGGAGCCCAGCGAACGACTCTCCGCCCTCGCCCTCCTCGAGGTAGCCTCTCTCTCTCTCTCTCTCTCGTTTCGCTCTTCGCTCTTCTCTCTCTTTTCGTTCTTCGTTCTTCGTTCTTCGCTCTTTTGATGCGTGGGCTCACCGTGTGTCGACACGCAGCACGAGTTCCTGCGACAGGTCAAGCCCGAGGACACCAGGTCGGTGATGAAGGGCCTGCTGGGCCAGTACGAGGAGGCGCGGCGCGAGGTGCGTCGGCGCCGGGCCGACAAGAACGGCGGCGACAACGTGTGCCTCAACTTTGGCTGCGGCGGCGGCGGGCTGACGACGCTCTCGACGCTGACGACGGAGGACCCGAGCAGCAGCGCGGCGCTGTCCGCCGCCGCCTCCTCGCGGGCCGGAGGCCGCAGCGGGCTGACGACGCTGGAGTCGCCCGAGGAGGTGGTGAAGCTGCGGTCGTCGACGTCGGCGCCCACGCTCATCACGCACGCCCGCAACAGATCGGTGTCATCGTCGTCGTCGGAGCCCAGTCCACGCAACGCGCTGTCGGCCGACGACGACGCCGTCGTGAGACACGACGACGACGACGGCGAACGCGACGACAGCTCGTCGAGCGGATCCGACGACGACGACGACCATGACGACGACGAGGCCGCCGCGTTGAAGGCGACAAAGGGGAAGGCAACGAAGAAGGAGGCCAAAGCCACGAAGAGTTCGTCGGCGGAGAGCCCGGCGGCGGCGGCGGCGGCGACCGGGTCGTCGAAGAAGAGCAAGCGCAAGAGCGAACACAAGTCGGAGAAGCGCAAGAGCGCGAACAAGAAGAACGGCAAGAGCGGCAAGAAGAGGAACGACCAATCGCTCGCCACGACCACGGCCACGACCAATGGCAAGGCGTCGCCGCCGGCCGACCGACGAAACACGCTCAAGCAGATGCACGGCAGCCAGAGCTCGATGGCCTTCTTCACGGGCCTGCGACAGGGCGCGCAGCAGCTGCTCTCGGGGGCGCCGCAGGCGCCGCCGCCGCCAGCGCCACGAGGCCCCGATGACTTGGACGAGGCCGCCAAGCCGCGCACGATCGAGGAGCACCTCCGCGTGGAGGAGGCCACTTCAACGGTTCTCAATGAGGTGAAGGAGGAGGAGGAGAAAGCCGAGACGGCGGAGCCGCCCAAGACTCTGGCGGAGCTGGCGCGGCTGGTGCCCGACGTGGATACCTACCTCGCGATGCCGCTCGCACAGCTCATCTACGAGCTCCACCAGTGGAAGACCAAGTTCGGCCCCGCAGTTGAGACAAAGACAGAGTGTAGAGACCAATAAAGACGATGAGGTCATGTTCATAGCCTGTGAGGTTGGCATCTCTCAACAGGCTGATGATTGTTGTGCTGGTAGCCGCCACAGCAGCTGTGTCATTGGCCCAATCTGTTGGAGTGGATGGAGTAGGGACCACCGCAGTAGTTGGAGTAGTACTCCCACTGAACGACGCAGTCTCGGCCTCCGCCCACCACCAGGAACTTGCTCCCCGTGTATCCGAGAGCCTGTCCAGATGGTGAGCCCGACTCACCATATGATGACCCCCAGTGTCTAAAGCGTCCTTCAGGGAGAGGGAGTACCAGGAACGTTGAGTCGTGCCAAAGGAGTACCTCTTCGCTAGCCGAGCGCCCTAAGCGCGTCCTCCGCAGAGGGCACCCGTACTGGCAGGGTCTTTACCCAGATGCTGCTCTTCTCGTTGGCTGCCACGGCACAACGACGTCGACAGCAAACCATTTAACCCAAGCCGTGGCGGGGGAGAGGTGGGGAGAGGCCTACGCAAACGGTGCAGCGCCTTGGGCACGGAGAACAGGCGGATGTAGCCGGCCACGCCAACTTTGTGATCGGGTTGCTTGGGGTCGAACAAGCAGGCTTCGTCCCACTGGAACTCCGTGACCGCAGAGCTCGGCTTCTGAGCTTCGCGCCTGATCCTGGCCGTGACCGCCTGGCCCACGGCCTGCTCGGCCACAGCACCCTTCTTGTTCTTGGCGAGGTCGACGCCCAACTGCACCGCGAGCTTGGTCATGACGAGGTCTGTGCACTGACGGTGCACCACGCCATAGGCCCCCGGCCGAACTTCAACCGAGCCCTTCAATCCGACGGACCGGGCGCCGGTGCTCTGTCCCAGCTCCCGCCGGAGCTGCTGAGCCTCCTTTCTTATCTCGACTATGGTACTGCCCCCCCCTCTTCTCCACCAGCACTGTTGAACCACTCTTGCTTGGCCGCCGTGCACGAACGCGTGCAGAGGCGCTGTAGAAAACGCCCTCCACCAGCTCCGCATGCTCCTAGCAGAAGATCGAGCTCTTCCGCCAGGAGCTCCAGCTCGTCCTCAACCCCCACTCCCCTCCCTGGTACACCACCGACGACGACATGACTCAACACAACACGACACGCAACACGCAACACGACACGACACACGTTGACGATGGTGGGTGGTGGTGGGTGTAGCATGGCGGCGCTGATGCTGACGGACCGGCCGACGCCGCAAGTGCTGTTCAAGGGTAAGGCGCTGGATGACAACTACGTGCTGGCGCTGCTGTCGGGGTCGAACGTGAACATCCAGAACATCAGCAAGGTCAAGGCCATCCTGGTGGCCGAGGAGAAGAACTGGAAGAACAAGAAGCCCATCGAGAACGACGTACAGGCCATGGACTCGATGAAGCGCGTCTTCACCTTCCACAACATCAAGCTCAACGTCTCCACGCGCATATGCTACCTCAAGTTCGCCGTCCAGGTGACCCTCCAGAACGGCGGCACACACACGATCGAGAGCGCAGGCTCGAGCCCCATCGTCGTTATCACCAACGAGAGCCAGTGGTGCGGGGCCGCCGGCAAGCTCCTCCTCTTCGAGGCCTTTGGCGGCCATGTGGTTCGTGGTCTTCGCGGTGGCCTACGTGGACGACGACCCCTACGAGCGGGTGAAGCACTACCTCGTCAAGCCCGAGGACTTATCGTCCAACAAGAGATTGCCCGACTTCCTCCGCGAGAAGCCCCAGGTCCTCTACGTCAACCAGCTCGACCCGGCCACGGGCGAGCTCCACAAGCTGCCCAAGGACAAGGTGCTCGAGGGCTACAACTCCAAAAAACAGCTGCACAGCAAGCCGAGCAACGGCTATGTCCTCCTCTAGGCTCTCCTCCTCCCTTTCTCCCCTCTGATTTTCCTGCAACATTAAATTATACTTTCGATTACGTAAAAGGATTGAGATGAAACAACTTTGATCACGATCATTTAATTACATTCGAAGAAGCTGACGACAAGCGTAGAAGAATGCACGTCGAGCACCCACGGCGTAGGTGGGCGCAAAGCTGGCGGCGGTGAGGTTCGTGGCGCCCGTCAAGTAGCCCGTCATGAGATGCGGAAGGACTCCAGCGGGCTTGACTACGCGAAGATTAACGCCAACGTGCTTGAAGCCCCACCAGCCGGGCGCCACCATCGTCACAGGGTCAACGTCGTTCTCGGCCACTCGAAGCGTACGCGCTCCAACAAGGCGGTCGAAGTACCGCGCGCCCGCGTGGCTCATGACGCGAGGCGAGCCGAAGGTGATCTGACGCAGCTGGCTGGTGTTCTCGACGAGGAGGGCAAGTTGGAGGGTGGCCAGGGTGGCCTGAGCTCCACCGAGGCTGTGGCCGCTTGTGGTGATGTTGAGCTGGCTGAGGCTGAGGCCCTGGCTCGAGGCATGGTCGTTGAGGATCTGAAGCACTTGCGGCCACGAGCTCAGGAAGGCGTCGAGGAAGCCCTTGTGGATGTAGCCGCCCTCAGGCAGGAGAGGGGACCCCACAACGGGAAAGCTGGTCAAGTCGGTGACCAGGTCGCGGCCGGTTGATGTGCCCTTGTAGGAAAGGATGACTTGGTTGGACTTGGCACGAACATAGCCCGTAGAGAGGTCCGTGGCGAAGGCCTTGACGACGTAGCCCTGTTGTTCACGGCAGTTATCTTCGAGGTTCAAGTAGGCGAGGCTGCAGACCTGACCGAGCTTGAGGATCTCCTCCTGAGAAAAGGTGTTGATGTTATCCGCGAGTTCGTTGGGGATGTAGACGAAGGACATGCCCAAGTCTTCCGTGGGCACGTTGTCTTCAGGTTGGTTCTCCTCATGGATGTTGCTGAAGGAGAAGAACTCGGAACCGAGAAGGGAGTGGTTTAGCGGCGTTGGGGTAGTAGTGCTCGAAGTGGGAGTCGATGTAGCAGGAGCCACCGGGGCAGCAAGCAAGGAGAAGAGGTTCTTGAAGGCACTGGCAATGAAGGCCATGACGTCAAGTGGTGTGGAGTTGTATGGAGGTGTTGATGTGAGTTGGTGTTTGTGAATAATGGCAACGAAAAGCGGGCCGAGAAAATACCTCCCTCGCCACAGTTCGGAAGCACACCTTGGACCAACCCAAAAATCCGGTTGGCGCGCAACCGAAAAGCGTTACAAGTTAACAATGCACAATCGTCGACAGATAAGTTTCTGATCATTATCCGGTCTCCAGGAAGGCC
>JANDJZ010000258.1:0-63757 GCA_027943245.1 Acanthamoeba sp. SK_2022b
CGCGCAAATACCCACACCAGCATCACCGCGTCCGTCTATGTTGTCATGCCACACACACACACACACACACACACACACACACACACACACACACACACACACACACACACACAGGCAGTTGTTGGCGGATTGGTGGTGGCGGCTTGAGGCGGCCACGGGCGAGTACCCGGTTGAAGAGGTTGAGGAAGGACTGCTCGACTTCGATGATGTCGTGTCGCCGCTTGGCCCGCTTCTCGAGAAACTTGACCAGCCCCATGCTCACGCCGCTGGATGTGACGAGCAGCAGCTCCAGCGCGCCCATGTACCACGCGTCCACCCTGTCATCCCACGCGTGCGTGTAGTGTGACGTGACAAGGAATGTTGTTGGAATGTGCGTTCTACGCTAGAGGGGCCTGTGACTGTACCGTTGCATGAAGTCGAAGTAGCCTTCGCCGAGCACGATCATCACTATGAAGACCACAGCTTGCGCCAACTACGCAAACAGCATTAATCAAAAAAACAATTATCAGTTGTGTACGTGGTGTTATGAACCTACCTCGATGAAGGTGATGGTTGTGATCTCGAGCACGAACAGCTTGAGTCGCGTGCTGCGGTAGGTGAAGGTCGCCAGGTGGCGCGAGGTGGCCCACACTCGAATCCTATGTGCGTGCACATTCAACGCTTTGCGCGTGAGAAAACGTCGCTGCAAACATCAACAAGAAGCAAGAAGGAGAGCCAAGGCTCATGGCGCACCATGAACGGAGGAGCATGACGAAGGCGGCGACATTGAGGAACTCGGGAAGGAACCATAGAAAGAAGTAGAGGTGCAGGTTCAACGGCACGTGCAGGAGCAGGAAGAAGGTGGCTCGCGCTGCAACTCTCGAGTAAGACTGGGGCCCGGCACGAGAGAGAAGAGGAGGACTACATACCAATGGCAGAGCTGATGACAAAGAAGAGGAAGAAGTGGGTGCGCGACTGTCGGGGCGGGTGCTTCTTTGAACGAAGCAGCAGCAAACATCTGAAAAAAAAACGATGGAAATTGAAAAAGATAACCCTCAAGGAAGCTCATATCAAAAGAACACCAAGCACAGGGAGCAAAAACGAACAAAGAATCGCAATAATTTGTCAAAGTTAAGTGACAAGGTACCGAACGAAGATGGCAATGGCGCTCAGGGCAAATAGGACAAAGAGGATGATGGCCGCCCCAATGTTCAGCTGATTTGTATACACCACCGTTTCCGGCGGTTGTGGCGTCGCCATCTCGTTTGGTGAACACGCGGTCCGCTATGCTGACGTCAGCATTTAATCCTGCTTGCTGGCATTTGCGGAACGCAGAAGCGGAACACCGTACCACACGCAGCTACCCAGCCAAGCTTCCACAAGAGGCAAGTCTCACCTCACTTCTGGGAGCTGTCCCTAAACACTTAAGTTAGACCTCTATCCAACTTGTGCAACCAACCAGTGACAATGGTAAAAGTGAGTGCTAAGTGTTATGGCATCTTCAATGTGCTTTCAGCTCAGTTAGGCCTACCTCATTTGGTGTTCCAGAGTGACTGGTGAAAACTGAGTAAGAGCATTGTGAGATTGGAAGAGACATCTTCAAGTTTCCCAATCACAGGCTGTGGAGGGTTTCCTGTTGCCAAACACAGACTTTCCTCTATTTTCCCTCTTCAAAAGAAAATGCCTTTTCCTGTAGGAAACCAAGCCCAGTATTTTGGCTGGCACAGGGCGAAGTCCTTCTGACCCTCGGTGGTGTAATGAGTAGGCCTTCACCTCGCCGTACCACTGAGGCACATCCTCCCTCCCTTCGAAAAGAACAAAAAACAAGTATATTTCAATTATAGTTTCATTTGCAAACAATACACGCCCCACCAACCCAGGTGCAAGCTTCATCAGCCACAGCGCGAGAGCCGGTCATCATCGACCTCTCGCTTGACGACAGCGATGATGGGCACAGCGGTTGCGTAGAGGACGAGCGCCGCCCTGGGGACAGCGTAACTGGCACCCAGAGCGACAGCACCACGGTGAATACCGCAGCGCTCCAGGTGCCTGAGATGATCCACGTGGGGATGGGCGCGGGGAGCGGCGGGCTTCGGCTGGGCCGTAAGCGACCACGCACGAGCCTCGATTTCAGCGAGGCCGAGGTCGAAGACGAGGAAGCGGAAGTGAAAGAGGAAGACGTAGTGGAGGAGAACAGGAGGAAGAAGAAAGAGAGCGAAGACGACAGAGCAGAGAAAGAACAAAAGCGAAGAGACAAGGGCAAGGAGAGATCGACCTGCGAGGAGGACGAGAAGGACGAGAGGCCAACGAGTGAAGACGAAAAAGAACGAAAGCGAAAAGACAGAGACGAGGAGGAAGAAGAGCTGGACGAGCTCGACCAAGAGACGTCACGACCGAAGAAGAAGCAGAAGAAGGCAAACACAGAACAAGACAGCACGGTCGTTGTAGTGGATGACCCCGACCTGTGCGTGTTGGACGATTGGTACGACCGCGAGACCTCGCCCGAGGCCCGGCTCGTCCGGCGGAAACGCCCACGACACAACACTCGATGCGCGAGCGCTGCGCCCGAGAAGCCGTCGACGAGCGACGACTCGGTTCTCACAGATCTCGGCTTGGGTAATGCTCTTCTGGCTCGCCACTGACACGTCTTGGATCGCGTGTGGCGTCGTGAGTGCGCTGACACGATGAGTGCGCAGGCGTGGATGGGGAGGTGGACAGGAGCGTGCAGGAGAAGGCCCCGGCGTTGCCTGCGGTGTCGTTGCCACGGCCGAGCAGGGACGGCGCTGGATGCATGGCCTCCATTGAGGCCCTCTACGAGCAGTTCCTGCGCAGCCCATGCGGGGCGAAGCTCGAGCAGAGGCTCCGGGACTGGAAGCGCGCGAAGCTGCAGGAGGAGAGAAGAGCGAAAGCGGAGGCGGAGGAAGCCGAGAGGGAGCGGCGGAGGGAGAGAGCCCGGGCCGAGAAAGAGAGGAAACGAGAAGAAGCAGAGAGAGCGAAAGCGAAAGAGAGAGCGAAAGCGAAGGCGGAGGCAGCCGAGAGGGAACGGCGGAGGGAGAGGGCCCGGGTCGAGAAAGAGAGAAAGCGAGAAGAAGAGAAAGCGAAAGCGAAGGCGGAAGCCGAGAGGGAGAGGGAGAGGGAGCGGCGAAGGGAGAGGGCGCGGCTCGAGAAAGAGAGAAAGCGAGAAGAAGAGAGAGCGAAGGCCAAGGCCTTGCAAGAGAGGAGGAGACGGAGAGAAGAGGAGGAGGAGGAACGAGCAAGAGCAGAGGAGGTTCAAAAGAGGATCGGAGAAGAAGAACAAGAAGACGAAGAGAGACAACGACGAGAAGAGAGGCAACGAACCGAAGCGGCGATGAATCGGAGGGGAGATGACGAGGCCAGGCGGAGAGCGGCGGACGAGCAGGAGAGGCAGCGACTGCAGCAACGCAAGCAGGACGATCCGATGCGACAGCAAGAGCGGCGGCCGAACGAGAACGAGGTGGCGCCGGTGCCCGCACAGCAGGCAGAGCCCTCCTTTCCCGGCTTCGACGAGGCGCTCGATCAGTTTTCCGCTCGAGACGGTGCTCCCCTCTCCCTCTGTTTTTGGCGGGAAAGCGCGTGCTGACGTCAGCCGAACGCGTGCTAGTGGACAGCTTGGCGCAGCTCCTCTTTGCAGACCAAGCGATGACGTCGACGCTCCCCGGCGTCGAGTTCGACGGGCCTTCGCTTCTCAACGAACCGTCGCACATCGTCCTGCCCCGCTCTCCGCCGCCGCCGCCACAGCAGCAATTCTGGTCGCCACCGTTCGCCATTGCCGCCACGCCGCCGTCGACGTCGCTCGCTGCCACTCCCTCGCCGCCCAGCTACCATCATCGTCCCTATCACCACCATCACCAACAACAAGCCATGCCATTCTCGCCCTCGTCGTCGGTGGTCCACTCGAGCCCCTACGCGGGCAGCAGCGACGTGTGGTCGCCCGCGTCGACGGCATGGCCGGCGCCCACAGCGGCGACGATCGTCCACATCAACGTGAGCGTGCCCGTGACCACGTCGACCGACCTCCAGGGCTGCGGCGGCGGCGGCGGCCGCTGGTGGTACGCCAAATTCTCGCTCGACGACGACGACGAGACCGTGGCCAGCGTCAAGCGCCGCGTGCTCGCCTGGCGCATCACCAAGCGACGCCAGCGCCAGCGCCCACCACCGCCAGCGCACCACAACCAAGCGGGAGGGAGAGAGCAGGAGGAGGAGGAGCAGGAGGAGAGAGAGGCGGTGGAGAGTGCGGTGGCGCGCAAGGTCGACCAGTGGGAGTTTGTGGTGCAGGAGACGGGCCAGCGGCTGGGCGAGAGCAGCGCCATGAGCGATTTCGTGAGGGCCCTGCCCAAGGGCAGTCGCACGCTGTTCGCCCTCGTCAAGCTCCCCCACCTCCCTCCTCCTCACCATCACCACCACCATCATAACCACCACCTCGCGCATCTCCTCTCGCATCACGTCTAAGAAGGCGTGTGGCCCAGACACGTGCACGCAGTGTGCTGTGAGGAGGCCAAGCACGCAACGGTAATGTGTCGACAAACCAGCCACCATCATCCCACGTCTCTCCACTCGAGAAGGGCCTGGGACCTGCGGAAGCTCGGGCATAGACAGGCTCGGACTGTTCGGCCATAGTATCACTCGCACTACTCGCGCTCACCACAGGAGTTGTCTGCATCTCGGCGGCCAGCTTACAATCGCGAAGATCGGCAAAGCATTGGCTGTGCACGTACGACTCGGACCTCGCCACTTTGCACAGATTAAGTCAGGACGACTTGAATCGCACTCGATCAATCCCTCCTGCCTTCAAATCTCTTATTCAATCAATCTCCAATCCACGGACCAAGCTCGGAGTCTGCATTCGTGTAGAGCCTGTGGATCGCTGTGCCCGGGACCGCGTGGCACTGCCCTCAGTGCTGGCAACAAACTCACTGGCGCCCGTACTGGATTTGACACAGAGATGGAAGGAAATAAGAAGCACACCGTGGTGGTCGTGGGTAGCGGAGGACGCGAGCACGCCATCGTTTGGAAGCTCAGCCAGAGCCCTCAGGTGGGTAACATCTACGTCCTGCCTGGCAATGGGGGTACAGGCTCCCTGCTTATTTTACATTTATTTACATATTATTATTATTATTTCGGAAATAATAATAATAATATTTAAAAAAAAGTAATTAATTATTTGGCCCCACTACGCAGGCACGGAAGCGTTGGGCAGGGAGCTGTCACAGAAGGGCAGCGTGCTGGTCCAGAACGTTGCCGGAGTCAGTACGAACGAGGCCATCGTCGCCTTTGCGCAGGAGAAGAAGGCCTCGCTTGTCGTCGTCGGTCCCGAGGCCCCACTCGCCGCCGGCCTCGGCGGTAAGCCTCCATACCCATCACAACATCACCAAAACAGCACAACACACAACGCAACACAACGTCTAGAACACATAAACACACCAAGCACGATGATGCTGATGCGCTGGCTCTCGCGCAGACGAACTGAACAAGGCCGGCGTGCCCTGCTTCGGTCCCTCCAAGGCGGCGGCGCAGATCGAAGCCTCCAAGGTCTTTGCCAAGGACTTCATGCACAAACACGGCATTCCCACCGCCACCTACCGGGTTCGTTGTGCGATCGAGCGTGTGCGTGTGCGCCAAAAGCTCAACGCGCGCACGTGTGTCTCCCTACCAGGTGTTTGACGACGCCGAGAAGGCGCTCCAGTTCATCGACGACACGCCGCACACGCTGGTGGTCAAGGCGTCGGGCCTGGCGGCCGGCAAGGGCGTGATCGTGCCCAAGAACAAGGACGAGGCCAAGCAGGCCGTGCGCGAGATCATGGCACCTCTCCCCCCCCAATCCACGATCGCCCACATTGTGAGTCCAATGGACACGCGGGCAGAGGTCTCTCTAACCACCGCCACCACTGCTTGCAACGAATCAACGGACAACCTGCAGGTCGACAAGGTGTTTGGCGAGGCCGGCAACCATGTGGTGCTGGAGGAGCTGCTCGCCGGGCCCGAGGTTTCATTCCTCGGCTTCTGCGATGGTAGGCTTCTTGACCAATTTATTTTATTTTAATTTCTATTTTTGTTTTATTTAAATTAGACATAAGAAATGTATTGTCAGCTGACGTAAGATTGGACAGGCAACACAGTGGTCGCCATGCCCGCCGCGCAGGACCACAAGCGAGCGCTCGACAATGTACGCTGCTGCGCAGTCAACCTACAATACGCGACTCACGATGTTCGTGCGAGCTTACTTGCGACCTTGGTTCGGTTTGGCACGCGCGCAGGACAAGGGCGCCAACACGGGCGGCATGGGCGCCTTCGCGCCCACTCCGGCAGTCACGCGCGAGATGGCCCAGGAGTGGACCACCACCGTGCTCCAGTCTGCACTCGACGGGATGAAGAAGGACGGCATCCCCTTTGTCGGCGTCCTCTTTGCCGGTACCCACAGCCTTCAACATCGATTTAATCAATTTCCAAATTTTTTTTGAATCAAGTGATTTTATTTAGTATTTATTTCTTTTTTCTCCGATGCAGGTTTTTGGTTTGTATTTATTTTAATTTTTTAAAAGTAAATCTTTAATGTAAATGCACGTTGGACTTGCAGGTTTGATGCTCACCAAGAACGGACCGCGCGTGCTCGAGTACAACTGCCGATTCGGCGATCCCGAGACGCAGGTCGTCCTGCCGCTCCTCAAGACCGACCTCTTCGAGATCATGCGCGCCTGCGTGCAGGGCCGCCTGGGCGAGCTCAACGTCGAGTGGGCCACGTCCCGCGCCGCCGTGACCGTCGTGGCCGCCTCGGGCGGCTATCCCGACAAGTATCCCGTCAACAAGCCCATCGCTGGGCTCGCCTCTGTTCCTCAGGCCATCGACTCCGTATCCTCTCCTCTCCTCTCTTTGTGTGTGTGTGTGTGTGTGTGTGTGTGTGTGTGTGTGTGTGTGTGTGTGTGTGTGTGTGTGTGTGTGTGTGTGGTAAATGGCTGATAGGTGATCGGGCGTGGGGCAGGACGGCGGCGTGTACGTGTTCCACGCGGGAACGAAGACGGCGGGCGATGACGCGCAGACGGTGGTGACCAGCGGCGGGCGCGTTCTGGCGGTCACCGCCGTGAGCCCCACGCCCGCGCAGGCCATCGCCCGCGCCTACGCCGCCCTCGACAAGATCCACTTTGACGGCATCCACTACCGCTGCGACATCGGCAGCTACTTCGCCAACAACACACGTGCGTTTCCCCACTTCCACCTCACTCAGCCATTCGTTGCCTAAACACACACACACACACACACACACACACACACACACACACACACACACACACACACGACACACGACACACAGCGGTGCGGTTGGCGGTGTTGGGGTCGACGCGCGGCACCGACATGCAGGCCATCATCGACGCCATCGCGCGCCGCGAGCTCAACGCGGAGATCGCCCTGGTGCTGAGCAACAAGGCCGACGCCTACATCCTCGAGCGGGCCCGCGCGCACGGGATCGCCCACGCGTTCGTCGACCCGCGCGACCCGGCCACCGGCAAGCCCAAGCCGCGGGCCGGCTACGACCGCGAGGTGATCGCCGCGATCGAGGCGGTCGACGGCGGCATCGACCTCGTGCTGATGATCGGCTACATGCGCATCGTGTCGTCGGGCTTTGTCGAGCGGTTCCAGGGGCGCATCTACAACGTGCACCCGTCGCTGCTGCCCGACTTTGCCGGCGGCATGGACCTCGACGTGCACCAGGCCGTCATCGACAGCGGCGCGGGCTTCAGCGGTACACGCCGCGTTCCTCGCCTTCCATGCATTCCACACGACTGAACGCATTCCATCTCGTGCACGATTGCTGCAGGATGCACGGTCCACGTAGTGACCGAAGAGGTGGACGCGGGTCCCATCCTCGTGCAGAAACGCTGCGCGATCGATGCGGCCGACACCGCCGACACCCTCAAGGCCAAGGTCCAGCACCTCGGTACGCTACGGGCCCCGCAACCCGTCCCACCGATCGCCCACGTCACACGCTGACCCGGCATGTGTACTGTACGCGGAAACAGAGGGCGTGGCGCTGATCGAGGCCATCCAGCTGTTCCAGCAGCAGGAGAAGCAGAAGCGCAGGGCCGAGGAGACCACGCGCCAGCAGAGGCGCGACAAGCGCAGGGCCGGCGATGGCCAAGGCGGGCCCGTACGCTTCCCCCCCCGCCACGCGCGAGGATTCCCCTTCGTCCAATCAAAAATCAAACCAGTTCGGCTCACATGCCCACGATTGGTGGGCAGGTCACGTATCGCAGCGCGGGCGTGGACATCGACGCCGGCAACCTGCTCGTGGAGCGCATCAAGCCCTTCACCAAGGCCACCGCTCGCCCCGGAACCTCTGCCAAGATCGGTAACCTAGCCCCTTGCGCGTGTGTGATATGCGGTGTGTGTGTGTGTGTGTGTGTGTGTGTGTGTGTGTGTGTGTGTGTGTGTGTGTGTGCGCGCTCACTCTGATGTGCGGGCGCAGGCGGGTTCGGAGGCCTGTTTGACCTGAAGGAGGCCGGCTACCGGGACCCGTTGCTCGTGAGCGGCACGGACGGCGTCGGCACCAAGCTCAAGGTATGCGCCGCATAACTCTCTGACGCCCCCCCCCCGCGCGTGCCGGAGTTTGTCCGCTGACCGCAAGCGCTCGCGGATGTGTTCAGATCGCGCAAGAGGTCAGGAAGCACGACACTCTCGGCCAGGACCTGGTGGCCATGTGCGTCAACGACATCCTCACTCGAGGTAGCCCTGCCGACACGACGCCCACTCTCGCTGCCGCCATCACTCATGCGTGTGCGTGTTGTTGTTGTTGTTGTTGTTGTTGTTGTTGTTGTTGTTGTTGTTGTTGTGTGTGTGTGTGTGTGTGTGTGTGTGTGTGTGTGCGTGCGTGCGTGTGGTGTATGTAGGCGCCGAGCCGCTGTTCTTCCTGGACTACTTTGCCACCGGCGCTCTCGCCGTCGACGAGGCCACCCAAGTCGTCAAGGTGCCCACACCGCACACGCATACACGCGCGACATGGACTGATGTTTGCGGGGGGGGGTAGGGCATTGCGGACGGCTGCATGCTGGCGGGCTGCGCGCTCGTGGGCGGCGAGACGGCGGAGATGCCGGGCATGTACCCGCCGGGCGAGTACGACTTGGCTGGCTTCGCCGTGGGCGCGGTCGAGCGCGACGGCGTGCTGCCCATCATGGACACCATCAAGTGACGTCACCATTTCCCCCCCCCCACGCGCTGTCGATGCAATCAAGACCGCGCGCGCGCACGCACGCACAGCGTTGACTGACCCAGTGGAGTGGGTCGGCCACTTGCTGCTGTGCAGGGAGGGCGACGTGGTGATCGGCCTGGCCTCGTCGGGCCTCCACTCGAACGGCTTCTCGCTCGTGCGACACATCATCAAGCTCAACAACATCGACGTCTCGGCCAAGGCACCGCCTCTCTCTCTCTCTCTCTCTCCTTGTGGCCATCGTGCGCTAACCACACACACGCGCGCGCGCGCGCAGCCGCCATTCGCGTCCAAGCACGAGAAGCTGGCGCACGCGTTGCTCGAGCCGACGCGCATCTACGTCAAGTCGGTGTTGCCACTCATGAAGGCTCGCAAGATCAAGGCCGCCGCCCACATCACCGGTACTCCCCCCTTTCTCTCCCCCAAAGAATTCATGTCGACACACGCCGTGACACACGCGCACATACACAGGTGGTGGTCTGCTGGAGAACATTCCGCGCGTGCTTTCGCCCAAGATCGGGGTCGACCTGGACGTGGCCCTGTGGAGCGTGCCGCCGGTGTTTGGTTGGCTGGCGTCGCTGGGCCAGCTCCAGCCGCGCGAGATGCTGCGAACGCTCAACGTGGGCATCGGCATGACTCTGCTCGTCGAGCCGGACCACGTCGCCTCCGTTCTCGAAGCCCTCATCGCCTCCGGTATGCCCACTACTCCACTACTACTCCACTTCGCTATCTCGTGTGCTCACTCGACGCGTGTCTTGGGGGGGGGGGCAGGCGAGGATGCGCGCGTGATCGGCAAGGTGGTGGCGCGCAGCTCGGAAGACGGCGAGCAGGTCCACGTGGCCAACGACCAGCTGCTGCTGGCCTCCTCCTCCTCGTGAAGCAGCAAATAAGAAAGCAACACGCATGATTGGTTTTGCCGCCGTGTTGATGCGCATACGGTGAAGATGAAGATGCTGCGAACTTCATGCGTGGCTGTGCTCGTGATGAACGAGGTGGTGGTGGTGGTGGTTATGATGGTGGTGGTGGTGATGAGGAGGAGGGAGGTGGGGGAGCTTGACGAGGGCGAACAGCGTGCGACTGCCCTTGGGCAGGGCCCTCACGAAATCGCTCATGGCGCTGCTCTCGCCCAGCCGCTGGCCCGTCTCCTGCACCACAAACTCCCACTGGTCGACCTTGCGCGCCACCGCACTCTCCACCGCCTCTCTCTCCTCCTGCTCCTCCTCCTCCTGCTCTCTCCCTCCCGCTTGGTTGTGGTGCGCTGGCGGTGGTGGGCGCTGGCGCTGGCGTCGCTTGGTGATGCGCCAGGCGAGCACGCGGCGCTTGACGCTGGCCACGGTCTCGTCGTCGTCGTCGAGCGAGAACTTGGCATACCACCAGCGGCCGCCGCCGCCGCCGCCCTGGAGGTTGTTCGAGGTCGTCACAGGGACGCCCAGGTTGATGTTGGTCAACTCGGCCATGTCGGATGCCGGTGCGTGAGACCACAACTGCTCGGTGGCCGCCGGTGGCTCCGCGTGGAGTGCGGGTGGAAGCTGGCCCGTGCCCTGCTCGTCCTCCTCCAGCAGCAAACGTTCCAGCAGAGCAACTGGCAGGCTGCCATCAGCGTCGCTGTGTATAATTTCCAAACTGAGTAGAGAGCTTACCGTCGTGAGCGCTCATCAGTTGAGCGAGCGCATCGTCGCCAGTATCCGTTGCTACGCTACCAGGGCAATCGGGCTTGTCGTAGGGCTTGATCGCCTGTCCCGCATCTTCGGCCAGGCGAGTGTGGGGTACAACGCCAGCCACGCACTTGAGCGACTCCCTCATTGAACCTGGGCGTGCTGGCGCGTGGTCAGGGCAGTCAGGGCGTTTGCTGACCAGCCCAGCCTGGGGCCGCGTAGGGACTTTGTTGGCTGGGATGTACATCCCATCTGCCCACACCCTCGATTCTATGCTTTTAGCCATTCCAAAAGGTGTCTTTTTCTTTTCCCTGGACCGCTTTCTTCTGCTGTTCGCTTTCGGCTTCTCTCTGCGTTTTCGCTTTCGGTTGGCTGTCCTCTCGTCGACGCTGTTCGCGCGAAGGGCTTGCGTGGAGACCACTCCCCGACCGGGTGCCTGGCTGTGAGGGCAGTGGTCATCTTCTTCAAATCCGCTGTGCCCATCCTCGTCGCTGTCGTCCAGCGAAAGGTCGAAGACCACCTTCTTCCGTGCTAATAGAGCGCGTCTTCGGAGGCTTAAGCCCCCTGAGTGAGGTTGTCGGGGGCGCCTGGCGCGCAAGGCTGCGATTCTACTACTTCTTCGCGGGTGACTGGAGTCCTCGGGTTGCGATTCCGGGGAGGGCAGGCCCGCAGCTTCCTCCTCGCTTGTGATGACGATCGGCTCAACCTCCATACTTACTGGGCGGTTGCCAGCGTAGGCATCGTTGGAGGTTTTGCTGAAGGGTAGCTTCGTTTACTTTGTAAGCCCACCCTCTACCTGAGATGCTATCCACTATTCCGATCCTTTCCCTTGGTCGAGGCTCTGTGGTCGCACGACATGCCAGCACAGTTACCGTGGAACACAGGCCAAATTTTTATAAATTCCAGAAAACACGTAATTTTTCTTGGAATGGAAAAACTAAAATAAAGGAGACGGCCGTTACGGCCCAGAAACAAACCACAACCTACACCAGACAAGATGTGCGGTAGGGCAGCGTGCACACTGGCACCGGAGGAGATACAGACACAAACGCATGCCAAGAAGTTCGAGGATGCAGAGACATACAAGCCCTCCTACAACATTGGGCCTCATCAAACGCACGTCGTCATGCTCCTCGATGCCGACGAGCAGCCCATCTTGAAGCTGATGCGATGGGGCCTGGTACCTACACGCCCCTTGTGCAGTACTCAATTTCAACAAATCGAAGATTTGATTATTAAATCAGTGCCGTGGCAGGTCCCAAGCTGGAGCAAGGACGGCGTGGTCAAGATGCACACCATCAACGCCCGCGCCGAGTCCCTCACCACCAACAACATGTGGCGAGGGGTGGTCAAGCGCAAGCGCTGCATCATACTCGTCAACGGGTACCTCTCAACAATTTTATTTTTGTATTATTGTTAATTATTGTTAATTATTGTTTAACAATAATGGGCCGCAGCTATTTTGAGTGGATCACGGAGAAGGGGCAGAAGGTGCCGTTCTACATCCACCACGACGACCCCACGCAGCTCATCTACCTCGCCGGCATGTACGACGTGTGGACCGACCGCAAGACCGACGAGAAGCGCTACACGTGCACAGTCGTCACCACCGAGAGCAGCCCGCAGCTCGCCCACATCCACGTAAATAGAAACCCCATCACCTTCTTTTCACGTGTTGTTGATGATGATGATGATGATGATGGATGATGATGTGACCTTCTTCATGTTCAGGATCGCATGCCGGTGATCTTGGAGAGCGAGGAGGCCAAGCAGGCGTGGCTGCGGGCCGACGGGAACGACCCGTCGAGCGACGTGTTGGGCCTGCTACGTGCCTACAAGGGCCAACACCTCGTCTTCGACAAGGTCTCCACCATGGTCAACTCCATGAAGAACGTTCGTTAGAGTTCTCTCTCCCTCATCTGAACCAGCTCTGAGTGCGCATGTGTGGTGTGTGTGTGTGTGTGTGTGTGTGTGTGTGTGTGTGTGTGTGTGTGTGTGTGTGTGTGTGGTGTCAATAGAACTCGCCCGAATGTCTGGTGCCGGTGGACAAGCTGGCGAGCAAGAAGCACAACATCATGTCGTTCTTCAGCCCCGCAGTCAAATCGGAGAAGGTGAAGAGCGAGAAGAATGACCACCAACGTCGCCCGGTCAAGGAGGAGAAGGGGCAAGACGACGACCAGGAGGAGCGAAAGATCAAGGTCGAGCCCAAAGAGGAAGGCGAAGAGGAGGAGGACGAGGTGGTGAAGCAAGAACCCAAAGAGGAGGACGAGGACGAGGTCGAAGAAGTTGAAGAGGACGAGGAAGAAGAGGAGCAAAGGGGCAAACGCAGAAAGCACCAGCCAGCGCGCGCTGCCGCCACGCGAAAGAAGCAGAGAACTGACGACAAGTGACCCTGTGCGTGTACAAGCTGATCCTGTTAAGTCGTCGCTGTTCGGCGTGCGAAAAACATTTTATTTATTTTATTTTATTTTATTTTGCGGGCATTTTGGGGCAGCGTTTCTTTTTTTTCTTTTTTTTTTGTGAGACACGAGACATGAATTGCCACCCACAACTTGACACGGACAATGAAGCCTCCGCACAAGCCTTATTATTTTTTCTATCATCGAGACCCCTCGCCAAACAAACCAGCCAACACGATGTTCGCACTCATGCACGCCGAACAGCAACGGCTTAATAGGCTTCGAATTACGCGTAATATGCAGGAGCTGACCGAGAGGTTAGAAGAACAGAACAAGATACTTTCCGAACAAAGAAAGAAGCTGCTAGCAGAGATTAAACAGGTCTCACGCCTCCTGACCCAACCTCAGCTCCATCGAGCTCAGCTTCCCCGTTCCCACGAGGCAATGGTCACATTCGATACTACTGCCATGCCTGGCCTGCAGGTCGTGTGCAGTGTCGCCAGATCCGAGCTCGCCACAGTCTTCCAAGGCCAGTTCCGCGAATCGATGGTCGCTGTTAAAGTGTTTAAGACGATAGGAAGATACCATACGGAGTTAGCCTGGTTAAGGTACGTCATCAGTTCCCTACAACCGAGAAGAGACGAAGCTGACGGCAGGAGGAACAGTGTGCTGGGAGGACACCCGAATATTGTACGACTGCGGGCGTGCTACGTGACTCCTCGCCCATGCCTTGTGACCAGCTTTGCAGTCTACGGCAATCTCTTCACCTACGTTCGTTCTTGGATGAAGCTGAGCACCAGCTCCGACATAGTTCGCCTACTTCTGGGCATCGCTCAGGGCATGGCCCACCTCCACGAACACAACATCGCCCACACCAACCTTATTCCCTCTAACATTCTGGTAATATTTGTGCTGCACCCAGATCTGGGTGATAAGCTTAGGCTGACACGATGAGCACTGTTACAGGTGAACCAAGAAGGGCAGCCCGTGGTGGCGGGTCTCAGCTCGGCCACGTATCTGACATCCACGCAGGAGATATCAACCAAGTACAGGAATCTCATCAAGATTAACTGGCAGTACATGGCGCCCGAGACAATGGTGGCGCCCTTCAAGGGGTCGCACAAGAGCGACGTCTACTCCTTTGGCGTAATCGTGTCGTTCGTGCTCTGGAACAAGGTGCGCACGTTGCGGCTTGTTGCCCCTGCCTGGGAGCTCACCCTCTCTTGAAACTGTACACCACGCATGTCGGCGACAGGTTGACAGACTGTCCTGTGAGGAGAGGCCACAGGTCCTGTGCTCCGTTTGGTACACGCGGCTCTCCGTGCTGCGCAAGCTGTGCAGGGCCCGGGACCCCGCCCTGCGCCCCACCTTTGCGCAGATCGTCGCCCACCTCTCCTCTCTCTTGTGACCATCAAGCTCAACAACAAAAAACAAGAACGCATTATGTCAAAGAGATAGCGGGACAGCGATTAGGCGGTGGAGACGACGGGATAGGACACGTCGTAGAGGAGACCGCACTCGCCGCACACGGGGACCGAGGGGGGACCGCCCTTGCAGCCGGTGCCGTCCGAGGGCTTGTTGTCGATGCCGCACACGGGGTTCGATCGGCGCTTGATGCGGATGTAGCCCTTCTCGCCCCACACCGGCGACCACGAGTTGCGCACCAGCCAGTAGTCGCCCTCCTTGGCGTCCGTGCCGTAGCCCACCAGCTGATGATCGTCAAACACGTCGGGTCAGTGTGTGCGTGTGCGCGCGTGCGTGTGCGTGCACTTGTGTGCGTTACCTGAACGACGTGGTTGATATCGGGGTTGGTCTGGTTGCAGCCGTCAAACACGCCAGACTCGTAGGAGTGCCACGAAGAAGCGTCGACGTTGATCACCAGGGGACCAGTCGTGGTCAGAGCCTGCAGGAAACAACCGCGCGAGCAATAAATATAAAATAATTAAAAATATAAATATATATATACATTTATAACACGAATGCCACGCGCTATTGGGGGATAGTGGCAGGCGCACCTCGATGACGGGATGGTATTGGTTGGAGGGCAGGACGACGTAGTTCTTAACCTTGGCCACCACGGGCGTGCGGGTGGAGTTGAAGGAGCACGAGAAGGCCTCGCCCCAGTACGAGCGGTACCTGCACTGGGAGGTAAGCACACACGGCGATGAAGACGAAGGAGACGACAACGACATCGTACGGGTAGGTCCACTCGGAAGCCAGGCCGCTGTTCTTGGTCATGAGGTTGCGGTACACGAGCTCGGCCGTGCCGCCCTGGCAGCCGCCGGTGCCGCCGCACTGGTCGGGGTTGGGGATGCAGTCGAGGATGTGCTGCTCGGACAGGATGGGCAGCTGGCCGGTGGCCAAGGCCCAGTAGGACTCGAGCGTCTCCGACGAGCCGAACGTCCAGCACGAACCGCAGCGGCCTGTACATTAAAATTATTTATTTTTCTCTTTTTTTAAATGAATTAAAAAAGAAAAGAAGAAAAAGAGAGAAACGTGTGCGCAATAAAACAGATGGGGCTACCTTGATCCTTGACGGGAGAGATGATGCCCTTCTCGCGCCAGTCCACATGATTAACGGCCACGCTCAGTTTCTCGTTGAGGTCGGTCCACGCCGACTGCCATTGAAGGCCACCCCGCGGGCCGAGAGCAGCCGCCACGCCCTTGTTGTAGCCCAGAAGTTGCCTGATCTCGGAATCGCTTTGGTCGGTCAGATGGTTGACTCCCTGCTTCCAGGATTTGGAGGTGTCGCGGTTGTGCGCCCTAATGGCATTCAAACGAGCCTCGAAAATGGCGCGGCGCGATGCGACTTCGTCATCGGAGGCGTAGACGCGGCCGAATTCGGCTACGTAGCGCTCGAACGTGTAATTGTCCAGGGCCTCCCACGTCGTCTTCGTGGCGGGCCTCGCCTCTGCGCTCGCAAGGAGCGCAAGGAGGAAGGCCAGGCTTCCCAACAGGATGGCGAAACGCATGGTTAAGTTGTCGAATTGTTTGTCGAATTCAAGGGCCACCCAAACTTAACCTCACCGGTCGCGGTTATTTAACTGTCGGCGATTAGCGTGGATTGACCATTCGCACAACCTTTCCTAATAAACGGCAAGCACACTGTGGGATGCTTAGGCAATGTGGGCAGCTGGCTACTGGGCCAAAAGGCGACTGTGCTGATGGTGAAGGGCGCTGAGGCTGACCATGGGGTCGATGCGGCCGCCGGTGTGCTTGTGGGCGTGCTCCAGGAAGGAACCGGGGCAGGAAACGGCGCAGTTGGATGGCACAGCGAACAGGCTCGACGGCTGCGGAGCCACGCGCAGGTGTGGGTAGAAGTTCCACACGACCACGCCACCATCGACCAGAGCTACATCTCCGCCGGTCTTCACATCGGTCCAGTAGTAGAATCCTGCGTGGGTAGAAACCAACACAACGTAGAGCGTTTGTGACGTCACTGCGTGCGGAGCCGAGAGATAGCGAGAGAGTGATACCTTCGTCGGTGACCCAAAAGTCAGAGTTGTGGAGTACGCCATGAAGGTCGGGAGTGGGAACGACGAAGCCCGAAGCATTGAAGCCTCGCAGGAAGTCAGGCGGGACCTGTACAGGTAGAACGGGTGTGACCACCAAGTGTGGAAGAAATAGGACACGAAAGGTTGCCCCCACGAGCGCGGGAGACGAACCGTGCCGACGCCGGGGATGAGGAGACAGCAGTCTACGCCAGCGTGGGGGGCGAAGAGGTAGGTGCCCTTGGGGTTGAACAGCAGGTTGCAGCCCTTCTTCCACGCATCGCCCTGGAGAATGGGTTTAGCTCGAGGTCGTGTTTACGCGGAGCGGGGGGGGAGCAATACGTACGGGAATGAGCCCCGGCAGACAGACGTCGGGGTAGGTGACGAGCGAGGCCTGAATGTTGAAGTCGTAGTAGAAATGGGACGTGGCGTTGACTATGGGCGGGTTGGTAGCCGACTCCACCACGCTCAAGCCAAACGGGACGTCGAACTGGCGCGGCCACACCGGTTTGCGCGGAACCGCAGACGTGGAGGTCGCCACGACGGCCAGTACCGCCACAACGAAGAAGACCAGAGCAGCGCGCATGGTGGGTTGTGTGTTCTTCCGGAAGTTTATCTTTGGTTGTTGAACAAAATGGAAAGCTACCGAGCGCCCGGTGATTGGCCCAAGATCACGGCGCGATCGGCGAAGCTCTACCAGCCCTCGCTGTGGAGACATCGTTGTACATAGCAGTTGGGCGGTCGCTGACCATGCAGAGCATCGTAACGGTAGTGACGCACAGCGCTGTGGCAGTGACACGGATCGCGAAATATATAGAGAAAAAAATAAAATAAATTCATTAGCTGGACACCGCATGGAAGCAGAGGAGGCACAACCGTCTGCAACGCACAGCAAGGGTTTGCTGAACCAAGTGGTTCTGCAGCTTGGGGGACAGATGCCCCTCTATTCCTGGGGGCCTCCAGCCGGCCCACCCCATGACCTCCTCTTCACCGCGTCAGGTACTACAACTTTATTCTTTTTTAGCTAAAAAAATAAATAAAAAAAAACAAAAATAGAGATAAATGGTTGAAGTGAGCACTTCCTGTGCCCCAAGTCAAGGTGTTGGTGCAGGAGGCGGTGGTGGCAGGTGCTGGCTCTGGCACCTCCAAGAAGAGAGCGGCTGACGCTGCAGCTCGAGATGCGTACCAGCAGATGATCGCCCTTGGGTGCGTGAACGTGTTGGCGTAGTCGTGCCGCACTGACACTGACCAATGCGCATGTCTACCCCTCCCGTGAAGGTTGGTGTCATCTGACAACGGCAACCAGGCGTCCATGAAGCTCACACCCCAGGCCCACCAGCGAAACACGAACAAACAAAAGCCAGTGGGCGACGTCCCAGTCTCGGAGCAACCGCCACGCAAGCGAAGTCGCCTCGACGACGAGGTCAAGGCGAGCCTCCCTTGCCTGGGCGGCTCGGCGCCACCCGTCGACGGAGCGTGCTACCTCTATACTCTGGAGCTGCCCAACATCAACAAGGTAGCTGGAGCTCCCTCTGCGCGCACAAGTTGACCGCTCATCGCGCAACACGTCACACATGCAGGAGCGCAGCTACGAACACTTTGCAGGACTGCGTTTCGATGGGTTCAGTCTCATCAGCTCCACGCCCCTCTATATCCCGCATTTCAAGCTCTGCGGTATCGCGTCCACCATCAGGCCTGACCTGCTCGTTCTCTCTCTCTCTCTCTCTCCAAATCTATCTAGTCAGGGCTTGAGTTCAGTTTGTACGCGCAGGCGCAGCCGGCAACATATCTCTTATTTATCTTTATCTTTAAATTTATTTATACTTATATTTATATTGTATTTGTATTTATTTGGTAATTTGGTCATGCCATCACAGGAAAACGTTTCGAGCCGGTCCAGGTCCGGGTGACATCGGAACGGCAGTTGCAGCTATCGGGCGACGAGCTGCGGATCGTGCAGGACTTTCACCGGCACCTACTCCACTCCATTCTGCGCCTCGGCGCGCAGCTCAAGTCCTCGCCCGACCGTCTTTGCATCCTCCCTCGATTTTTGCCTCCCGGGTAAGCCGCCTCTCTTCTCTCGCATGTTTGTCGTTTTCGTGGTCGTGGTGGTTTGGTTTCAACGTTTCTCGTCGTTTTTGTGGTCGTGGACATCCTGATTCGCAAAGAAGGTCGTTAGAGCTTACCCAATCGGCGACTTCGTTCAGAACGACAGCTGCAGATGACGATCTCAACCTGCAGCTGCCGTTCATCAAGTCGCTCATGCAGTGCACGTCGGCCTCTGACCGGTTTCACGCGATTTTAAGTGAGGCCGGCCTCGCCCTCGACCAGCTCAAGGAGGCGCACGCTGCACAGGGCCTCGACCGGCCCGCAGACCCGATGGTCGACAACATCGATCTCGTTCGTCGCACGCAGGCGCGCATCGATTCCGAGTTCAACGGGCGCATGTTCTTCACCGCGTACATGCTCCTCCTCTCTCGCTTGCGATTGGCTGTCACTGCCTCTTATCCGTGTGTGCGTGTGTGTGTGCATGTGGTGTGTGTGTGTGTGTGTGTGTGTGTGTGTGTGTGTGTGTGTGTGTGTGTGTGTGTGTGTGTGTGTGTGTGCGTGTGTGTGCAGGTACAATGGTCAGGCCTATGTGCTGTGCCGGGTCGACGTCGGCCTGACGCCGCAGCATTGGTTCCGCGGCTCGGACCAAGCCTGGGTGTCGTTCGCCGACTACTACCGCGCGCACAGGAGCATCGAGCTGTCGGACCTGCATCAGCCCATGATCGCGGCCAATCAGTCCAACATCGGCGCCCTCGCCACCGTGCTCCCCGACGCCTCCACCGTCACACCAGGTTCCGCTGCCCCTCCTCTCACTGCTGTCTGCTCGATGCTGAATCCCTCGTGCCTTGCGTGCGTGCGTGTGTATATGTTGTGTGTGTGTGTGTGTGTGTGTGTGTGTGTGTGTGTGTGTGTGTGTGTGTGTGTGTGTGTGTGTGTGTGTGTGTGTGTGTGTGTGTTAATGTAGAGATGAGACCCGAGGACGCCCCGCCAGATGTGGCGCTGGCCCTGGGCAAAAGCCTCTTCATGCCGCTCGAGCTCTGCAACCTGTCGGGGGTGACCTTCGAAATGAGCACGAAGCACGTCCACTACCTGCCCAGCATTCTCAACCATTGCCACGCGCTGCAGGTTTTCTACGGCAAGCTCGACCACTTGCAGCGATCGGCCGACCTCGCCATCACCGACCGGCGCCTCCTTAAGGAGGTGCGCCCTTGCCCTTATGTGAACCTTCTGGCCTCTGACCTGCGCGAATGCCCCATGGTTGCGCGCGCGCGTGTGTGGCAGGCCCTCACGCACTCATCGTTTGCGCGCACGCGGGAGGTCGACATGGCCGACAGCGAGCGGCTCGAGTTCCTTGGCGACGCCGTCCTCGAATTCCTTGTCGCCACCCGCGTCTACCTGCGCCACCCGTCCGTACGGCCACACACACACACACACACACACACACACACACACACACACACACACACACACACACACACACACACACACGGCCTTGGGCGTGTTTGTCGTTTTCTCTTTCGGTCGCGCGCGATTCGTGCTGTGCTGACGGTCGCGGTCCGATTTGTGATGGTGGTTTGGGGGGGGGGCAGCTGGCGGAGGGCGAGCTGACCGAGAAGAAGATGACCTACATTCGCAACTCGACGCTGGCCCGCGCGGCCCAGCGGCTCGGCCTGCTCGACTACGTGCTCGTCGAGGGCAACCCGACCATGACGCCGGCCGGGGCCGGGTCGGTGTCGGCCGACGCGCTCGAGGCCGTGCTCGGCGCGCTCTTCCTCGACCGGGGCATCGACGAGGTCAACCGGTTCTGCGAGCGGTGGCTGTTCGATCTCGGCGACGATCCCGCCCTGGCGCCCTTGGAGCGCAGCCCTCTCTTCTCCAAGCCGACCGCGAACTACACTCTGTCCGACATTCGTACGTTTTATTTTTTTATTTTTTTATATATATTTGTTTGTTGTTGTTGTTTTGTTATGTTATCCAAGAGTTTTTTTTGTTTTCATTTTTAAAAAAAATTGATATTTTGCGCTCGTTGCGTAGGCCCACCCGTTGTGCGAGAGGCTGCGCGAGACGCTGCTGATGTGTCAGGCCTGGAGTCGGTGCTCGGCTTTCGCTTCGAGGACAAGGGCCACCTGCAACAGGTGCCGCCCCTCTCTTCTGTCTTGCCATCGATCGACCGCTAACAACGAAGTAATAAATTAAAATATAAATATAAATATCCATATAAATATAAATAAATTTGCCCCTCAGGCGGTGACGCATCGATCGTTCGGCACCGGAGGCCTGGCCCAGGAGGAGCAAGAAGGCGGCGACGACGAGGGGCGAGGGGTCAACGATGAAGAGGCGGAAGACAAGGAGGCAACGGCGACGACGAGGGACGAGGGGTCGTACGAGCAGCTCGAGTTTCTGGGCGATTCGCTCCTCAAGTTCATCACCACCGTCCACCTTTACCTCGGGTCTTCGACGGACGTGCGCGAGGTACACCTCACACGAATTTTGCGCGCGTCATGAGCTAACGACGCCCGGACGCACGCACGCACATGCACGCACATGCACGCACGCACGCAGGGCCAGCTCAGCGACCGTCGGTCAATGCTCGTGCGGAACGAAACGTTGGCCGAGTGCACCGGGCGAGAGGGGCTCGCCGCCTTTCTTCTGCACCGGGACGTGGCTTCCCTCTCGCCTAAGGACAAAGTCTTTGGCGACATCCTCGAATCTCTCATCGGTACCTATTTACATTTATACGAATTTTATATTTTATATTGCATATTTTTAATATTTTTTTATCATATTCTAGTGGTTGAATGTCTTCTTACACGTCATGTCGTGCAGGGGCTGCCTACATGGACAAGGGGATGGCCGACCCGGAGACGCTGCGGCGCGAGCACGGGTGTGGATGCGGAGTGGACGTGTTCGGGTGCCTCGTGCACAAGCTCATCATCTCTCCCTCCTCGCACACGCATGTCGCCCCGCCACCGCCATGAGCGGTGGGAGATTGAGCACAAGCGCATCGTGTTTTATTGTTGTTTTTCTTATATTTTTTTTTATTATTTATTTATTTCATTGAGCTGCAACTGGGGCGGTCGTCACGAGGCCGAGGGCGCGGCGGCGAGCACGGCGAACACGCCCAGGTGGTCCGACGGGAAGATGTCCTTGCCGGGGCCCTTCGTGCCGATGGGCTGGGCGCCCACGGTCCGGGACTCCCGGACGCGCCAGGCCGACATCGATCCCGAGGGCAGCGCTCGGTAGAGGATGCGGTCGTACCTGCTTGGTCGAGCCCGTGGTCTGTGTGGCCGCGCCACCAGAGAGGAGTCAGCGCGACACGGAGTGCGTGCGTGTGCATGTGTGAAAGGTGAGGCGACCTGGGGTAGGTGATGCCGGTGGTGTGGCCGGGGTCGTCCTGGTGCAGCGCTGTCCACACGTCCGTGTAGTCGCCCCTCACGCTCTGTCGGTCCATCGGTCGACAACCAACCGAGAGGTCTTAGAGTCTACAACCAACCAATAGGAAAGCAGTCCCCTCCCAGACCAGGACAGCAGGTGACCCAACCTCCTCCTCCCTGGTCCCAGCCGGAAAGTTGAAGTCGCCGGTGATGATGCAGAGTCCCGCTTCTTCATCATTGCTGACAGCAGCTCGTTCTCCTCCTCCTTCTACTTCTTGGCCTTGATGCCCTTTTCGCGCCAACAAGTCTGAGATTGGCTTGTTGTGTGTGTGTGTGTGTGTGTGCGTGCGTGCGTGCGTGCGTGCGTGCGTGCGTGCGTGCGTGCGTGCGTGCGTGCGTGCGTGCGTCATCGGCGTGAACGTACCTGGGCCGTCCAGCAGGCGAAACATCTTGGCCAGTTGTGCCTTGCGGAGGGGCGGGCTGAAGCCATCAAAGTCCCTGCTCTCGAGATGTGCTGTGCACACGCGCACCTGACCATTGACGGACCCACCGGTCAGTCCGTTATTGGTGATATATATTTCAGATATATATATATATATCTAAAATAAATAAATAAATAATCATAAAACTTGAGTTTCCTCCATATAAAGGTGCCTTCTGTCCGTTGATGGTGATCTCGGCGAGCAGCGCGTTCCGCTGCATGAGGGAATGGGTCTCGTGAAGTTCGAGACGCCCGAAGGGAAACCGAGACAGCACGACCACGCCATAGGGCTCCACCGTTTTGAGCACAGTGTCGTCCTGGGTCGGGCAGTGAGCTAGATCAGTCACGGCGTGTGGCTGGCCAGCGCGAGGCGAGAGATGTACGCCAGCGTCGGGCATGTGGTAGTGCTGGCTGAGCCACGGGTGTCGCTTCAGCGCCCGTGCAAACTGCTGCGTGACCTCCTGCAAGCAGACCACCTGTTCTGGCGATCAAAGTGAGCAGCTGATGTGGGTGAACACAACAAGGCGGCAATGTTGACCGTAGGGTGCAGTTCTTTGATGATGTCGGCCACGGCTTCGAACCGCAGTTGCCAGTCGTCCAGATCGAACCACACGTTGTAGGTGAGCACAGACAACTCTTCGAGTGCTTCGTTCTCATCGTACGGGTGCTGCGTGTTAATAGTTTAATCATTTTATTATTTTTTATTAATGATACGTATTTTATCATGAATTAAGTGGGCTAAAAAGCACCTGGCTTGAGGGCGCCGAGGGGTGAAGAGCCAGGACGTGGTTTACTTCCTTTGCCAGGTACGTTTGCAGCGGTCCTGATGCCATCGTCCGCGTTGGGGTTGCTTCTGCGAAAACGCACAAAAAATGCTGTCCTGCCAAACCACGGCCTGTTCCAGCGCGGATCACCCTGGACGACCTGCCAGAGGAGCTGCTGCAGCATATCTTCTTGGCGCTGGGTGATCCTTCTCACTTACCCGCCATCGCCCTGGTCTGTAGGTGGCTACGTCAAACCTTGAACTTTGCTAAGCAAACAACTAGCAACTCAAACCAAACTGGCAGGAAGTGGTACCGGGTTAGCATGGACCGAAAGGTGCAGAGCTTGTGGTGGTGGGGCCACCACATACGGCGCTATCGTCCCATGATCCGTCGAAGCATTCTTGACGTTCCGCTCTGCTCGTCTGCCTGCGCTGGCGCCCAGTTCGATACAGCAACCTTTGCCGACCATGCAGTACACAGCTACCCACCTCTCCAGCGTGACCCACGCGTGCTTTGTGCTACACTCAATAACTTCCTGCAGATCCGCATCACGTGGCCAGTACGGTATGATTGACATTTGGGGAGAAAGGTCACTGTACGGGTGCCCTTCCCCTATTGGAGAACTGACAATATCAACTGTGAATAACTGACAACAGTCATTCACTTGCTCGATCTGGTGGGTAAAAACAATTATCAGTATATGGTAGGTGTTATGGATAAGGGAAGATGACCTTTTATATCCATTGGTCCTTATGGAAATCATATGGGGATGGCGTGGAAGTTATATGAAATTCCACAAGGGTGAACAAAACCAAGATTTGTACTCAAATCTTATTTCTCTTATCTCTCTACATACAATAAACTACTTACTCAACGGTCTTCTACTCTTTACAACTGGTTTGTGGACTTGAGTTATTATTACAACTGCGTAGCTACTCCAATATCCCCATGTATCACATGCTCAGGACCATACTGGGTCTAAAGCAGGCGTCACACCTTGGATGTAAGCTGGAGTACACCAGCTTCTCCTCTCTCTCTCTTTTGTTTGTACATCAAAAAAAAAAAAAAAAAATAAACACTTAGTGTAGACCGAAGATGGACTTGAGTATGCTGGTGGCCTTCTCCACGCCTCCGCCCTCGTCGTCCTCATCCTCGGGCCTCTGCTGGTGGTTGTTGTTGCGGCCGGCAGTGGCGGCACCGTTGTCTTCCACGCATTCCTCCTCCTCCTGGTCGTCCTCCTCTTCCTCGCTGTAGGAGCCGCGCCGGCGGAGCCACACGACCTTGGACGACGACGACGTGAACGCCGTGCTCTTTTTGGTTCCGCCCGACGGCGACGACGCGTTGTTGGCGTCGTGCTTGTCGATCTTGTCCCGCTCTTTGTCCTTTCGCCGCTTCAGCTTGCCCGAGAACGGCTTCATCTTGATCTTCTTGGCTCGCCTCCGCGCGTCGCTGAACAACGTCAACGATTCCTGTTCCCCCTAACTCGTCAGCTCTCTCTCCCTCACACAACACACACACACACACACACACACACACACACACACACACACACACACACACACACACACACAACACATCACACACGCCACCTTTTCGTTCTTGATGATGGTGCCGGCATCGGTGAAGCTGTGCGCCTTGCGCTCGTCCTCGTCGTCGGTCGTGCTGCTGGTGGTGGTGTGCCTCGACGTTGCTCTCCGCCCGCTGCATGAGGCTCAGCACGTCGCTCACCGTGTGCGCGCCGCCGCCGGCCTCCAGCTTGCCCCGGTGCCGCGCCGGGAGCTTCTGGCTGACGTCGCTCTTGGCCCGCCGCTTGGCCCACAGCCGCCGCATCTTCTTGAGGCGCTTGCGCTCGCGCTCCTCCTTGTCGTCGTCCTCGCCGTCGGCCGCCTCCTCGTCCTCGTCGGCGTCGACGTCCTCGCCGACGTCCTCCGCGTCGTCCTCCTCCTCCTCCGCGTTCTCGTCGTCGCTCTCCCGCGGCTGCTTGCTCTTCTTCCACATGTGTCGCTTCTTCTCCTTGCGCCGCCGCATGAGCAGCTTGGGCACCTTGTCGCCCTTGCCCTGCTGCTGCTGCTGCTTTTGCTGCTGTCGTTGCTGTTGCTGCCTCGACGCCGACTTGTCGCCGTAGACGTGCACGCGAATCCACTCGATCGTGTCGTCCAGCACGATGCTCCGCCCCAGCTCCACCAGCTTGATCGCGATCGCCGGGTCGTCCTGTGGCGAAGGCGCCGTTGTCGACAAAAAAAAGTGAGTCGTGGCACGCGTGCGGGAGCGCGCGCGCTGGCGTGTACCATGGGCAGCTTCTCTTCCATGTGCGGGTCCAGTCGGTGATAGTTTTGGCCCAGCATGAGCGTGGTCAGGAAATCCACATTGTTATTGGCTGCACACATGATAAACACGTTAGACCAGTGACAACACACACACACACACACACACACACACACACACACACACACACACACACACACACACACACACACACACACACACAGTGACATAGACTCGTACCAGCGCCGAAGAGAACCTCGGTAAGCTTGGGACCCCATTTGAGGAGGCCCCAATCGTGCTGGTCGCCCTGCATCACCCCAACCGTAAGCACGCGGACTCGGTTTGGTCGTGTCGTGTCGTGTCGTGTCTTCAACGCAAGGTGAAGCGTACGCTGATGTACTTCCGAACGGTGCCCGTGCCCAGGGACAGTATGCGTATGTTCTCCATCGGCTGTCGCTTCTTGGCCTTCAGGCCAGTCACCGTGACCGCGGCCGTCAACGACGGGTTGTTGGCCACCACTCCGCCGTCCACGTGCTATTTTCGACGTGGAGCGAGGTGAGCATCAGGAGGCAGTGCAGAGCAGTTCCAGCATTCAACCAGCAACAGCAACAGCAACAGCAACAGCAACAGCAACAGCAACAGCAACAGCAACAGCAACAGCAGCCCACCTTGTTGTAGGAGGGGAAGAAGGAGGGCGCTGACGATGATCCCTGCACGTACTCCCATACGGGCGTGTCGAGCACTCGCTGCGCCTCTTCCTCGTCGTCTACACGGATATATAAAAACAAATTAAATCATTTAATTGGCCTCATTCGCATGTGTATAAGCTATTGCTTTTTAAAAAAATGGAATAAACATAATTAAAAAATATTAGAAAAAATTGTACCTGAGTTGTCTGGATTCATTGGAATGTTGTGATACGATCTGCGGGAGGAGAGGGAGGAAGAGTCAGGTTGGGTTAGCGAGAGAGGCCGTGTGCGGTGCGCGTGAGTACCGGGCCATCCACGTTCGGTCGTCGCCCTCCCGCATGACGTCGATGTTGTCCAGCAGAAATGACGTGATGAGCAGCTGTTTCGGCAGCTCGCCCATCTTGACCCCATTCAATATCTGCGCGCCCCCAAGAGAGAGGCAATGTTAGTCGACCAATCAGTGAGACCGCCCACTTACGGGGGAGGGGCAGGCACCTCTTCGCCGCATATGCTCATGGCCGTGTGTGTGTACTTGGCCTTCTTCATGCCGAAGCCGGCGACGGTGTTCATCGTCCGCTCGCCCTCGACCAGATAGGGCATGATGCCCTCCATCAACGCACGGATGAACATCGCCGAACGACCTGCATTATTGATTTATTTATTTATTTATTTATTTATTTCCCCATGAGTATTATTTACGAATAAATGTATCAATTTGTAAATTAAAAAATATGATAATTATAAATTAATTACATATTCATTTGAATTAGGTATTATCACGTGTAGCGTACCCGAGGCGAGGCAGGCACACAGCATGGAGCCGCCCGAGACGCCGGCGAACAGACTCACCCGCTTCAGCAGGTCGGGGAACACCGCAACCAATCTGTGACAGACGCCCACAGTGTTAACGAGAGCCGAGCCGATGAAAGGCGCGCAAGCGACTACGTCAAGAAAACGACGATGAAGATGGCGATGATGATGATGGAAAAGTGAGGGATGTCGTATTACCGTTCGAGGATGGTGGCTTCGAGGATGCTCTTGAGGCCCCCGCCGTCGAGACAGAGGATGAAGAAGGGTCGCTTCGTCTTGTCCTCCTCTTCCTCCTCCTCCACTCCCTCCTGCTGATGGTCATCTCCCCGCTCGGCGTCCTTGGGCCCAAGGGGGGGCTCGGGTCCCTCGGTCGCGACCGGCTCGGCGTCCTCGCTCTCCTGTCGCCCCTCCGCGGCGGGCGACTCCTCGACGCGGCGCGGCGACCTGGCGGCCAACTCGTCCCGCGGCGAGTGTGGAATGTAGTCGCCGACTAGGAATGTGCATTCCAGTCAGCATTCCTCCGCTCTCTTGCTCCTCCCCCAAGCTGGGCAGGCGTACATGGAGTCTTGCCGGTTTCGTTGTTGGCCTTCTCGACGAACTCGCGGATCACGTTGCGCAGCTGGAGAGCTGTCGACAGGAGAGTTTGCGAGTGAGTGGGAGAGAGAGTAAGATGTCGACATGTAAGACATGTAAGACATGTGAAGCTATGTACGTACATCGGTTGACGGCTGGGTCTTTCACAGAGGTCGCTGCGTATCGGAACAGGGTTAGTGCATGTGTGTGTGGGTGGGTGCGTGCGTGCGAGCGAGCGTGCAAAGAGTGGACGGCATACGAGCAAAGAAGCGCATCTTGCCGTCGTTCTTGTCGTAGGCCGAGTAGGGGTCCATGTCCTCCACCGAAAACTTTCTGTACCTGCGCTCCGATAGACAGCCGCATGCGAGGCACACCGCGACCGCGGCCAGAGAGCAGGCAGGTGGAGGTGAGCGGCGCGCGTGCTGGCGAGCAACGAATCGCGAGCGCGGGAGTAGATGTGGTGGGGTGGGGGGTTGTTTACTTGTTGGATTTGCGGTTCTCCATCACCGTTTGCAGCCAGGTCGACGAAAAATTGAAGTTGGGCGAGGGCCTGCCAAAGCGACGCCCCAGCGAATTGATGAGGCGCAAAACTACAATCATGAAACATAGCAGTAGAAGAAGAGAGAGGTCACAGTTGACGTACAGCCTTATGTCCAAGAACGCACGCGATAGCGAATTCTGAGATGATGTTTGAACTCGTTAGCACACGACACACACAGCACACGAGAATGAAATTGGGAAGGGAGGGAGCGAACCCCGAGATCGTCGTTGCTGGCGTCGTCCTTGCTTCGATCTCGCTCGCCACCGACGTCGTCGGCCGAGCGCTCGGCCTTGGACAGGACCAGCTGGCTCTCGTCGATCGCGCTGCTCGTGCTCTCGCGCCGCAGCATGCGAGGCATGAGCTCGGTCCACTTGCGGCCCTCCTCGGCCGGGCCCAGCGAGTTGGACCGCCGCGGCTTCCGCGTGAACGGGCTCGTCGTCGTCATCGTCGATGTCGTTGTCGACCCGGAGGGCGCGCGCTCGGCGGCCGAGCCCGTCGGCTGTGTGGTGGCGCTGGAGTTGGTCGCGTCCCGCGTAGGCGTCATGGCGGCCGGTACAGACGACGACGATTCCGGGGCCGAGGTCGACGTCGACGTCGACGTCGATGAGACGGTGATGGAAACTGTCGTGGCGACGGCGGTCACGCTCGTCTCTGTCGAGCTGGGAGCAGCCTCCTCGTGCTTGGTCGGCGAGGCGTTGATGCGCACGCGCGCCGGCGATGACTGAATGAGAGCGCCCGATGACGAAGACGACAACGCCGAGTGATCGAAGGACGCCCCTGGCGACAGCGCGCCCGCCGCTTGTGCAGTGCTGTCGTTCGCGTGGACCAGCCGCGACAGGGACTCGTGCCAGGCCGAGGCCTCGTCGTCGTTCTGGAAGTAGAACCGGGTCGTGTTCTCGAAGTCGTACTCGTTCTTCCAGGTGATGTTGAGCCAGATATCGTACGAGCGTATGACGTTCCGCTTGATCTTGGACTCGGACCGACCCATGCGCAGGGTCTCCACCTTCCGACCCTTGTCCACGGCCACGATCGAGTCCAAAGGAATTGATTTCTGTTGGGCAAAAAAAAATTAATTAAAATATTTGTATTAAAAAAAACAGTTCACGTAAAATTAGCGAGGCTACGGGAGGGACAGGTGATCCGAGTGGGGGAGGGAGATCGTACCACGGGCCCAAGGATGTACCACTCGAGGTAGTCCCCGCTCGACACACAGAAGTAGCGGTTCCAGGTGTTCTCCTTGCGCTGCAGCCACAGGAAGTCGTACTTGGGCGACCCGAAGCTCCTTCCGGCTCGAGTCGGTGTCTACACGAAACAACAACGTACAATCAGCTCCCCCGAGAGAGAGAGAGAGAGGGCGAGCGAGCGCGTGTGCGTGTCTGTGTCTGTGCGTGCGGTGATGCACATGCCTTTGACCCCGAGTCGCGTGATGTTGGCATCGGGGATTCCTTGGGCTGCATGTGCTTGAGCCAGGAAGCCGTCTTGTCGCACTCCATCGCGGCAAGGCGATAGCTGTCGCCCTCTGTTCCCCCGCACACGCCACACAGTCGTCGTCGTTATACGTTGCTCGCCAGCGCGTGGTAGGCACACGCACCTTTATCCTTGGCCCCACGGGGTGAGGGCATGGAGGGCATCTTCTGCCAGTTGTTGCCGCCGTACTCCTTCAACGTTATGTTGAATGGGAAGGCCTGGAGAAATAACAACAATAAGAATGAAAAATCAAATAAGAAAATATACGAACATTTAAATAGTTTAGAAAGGTTTGATAAGAATATATATTCTAAAATATTGATGATTGATCGGCGCACCTCCACGTCAGCGAAGATGAACTTGGGGACGCTGATCTTGTCTTCTGCCCATTCCTCCACGGTCAACCTTCTGCCGCCTCCCTGTTGCATGCCGCACAGAGAAAGAGAAATACGCCACGCAGTAGCAAGCACATGTGCAGGGGTAAGGGGAAATGTTGCCATAGCTGCAAAGAGGACTCACTGAACCTTGAAATGGAGGCGTGCAAAGAGGAGGTGTGAGGGCTCGAACTGCAGCAGGGCCGTGCCCATCTTGTCCCGATCGGTGGTCACCATGGAAGGCATCAACATTCCACACAAGCATCGGTCCTTCTCCGCAAGATCGAACTTGTGTGTAGAACCAACAACAGAGATAGCGTTAAAATATGTCAGGAATTTAGCCTATCTTTTCTTGACCAACATTGTAACTACAGAAAAGTACTCTAACCTGCCCGTTGTGCGCAAACTCAGTGCCGCTGAGTGGAGCAACGGGGCAACCGATTATGATAAAACAATACGTAAATAAACACAAAATACCCAAAAAATATACAAAAACAAAGAATTACAAGAGGGCCGTACTTTCTCGAAGTGGCTAATTTCGTGCTCCGCTTCGTCGTCATGTGTTGCCTTCTTCAGTAAACCGCTGCTCCCTATGTTTCGCCAGCTGCCCTTCTTTTTTTTGTGGTCGGTCTTATCCTTGCTTACGACCTGGTGCTGGGTCAGAGCAGATAGAGACAGGGCCGGCATGGCTGCTGCACCACCACCCTGTCGCGACCGTGAGGTGTGTGGTGACGAAGCAGGCGAGGGCGCCCTCAACGTTCGTCCCGCAGCAGGGCTTCGTTCTTTTTCTTCGCCGCCCCCCTCCCTTCGTTCTTTTTCTCCACAGTTTTCGGGCTTCTTGTCCTTGCCTCTTCGTTCCTCTTCAGGTGATGTGGTCTGCCCGCCACTTCCGTTGCTGACAGTGCGACTGCGACGTCGCTTCTTGTCGCGTTTGGTGTCGTCTTTGCGCGTGTCGTGCTGTATGCCATTGTCGGCTTCCTTGCCCTCTTGTGTCCCAACAAGCGCCGCCGCCGCGCCGGTCGTAGATGCCACTGCATCCATGCTCTGCCCCAAGCTTTAGTTTGCGGCTGGTGCGTCTTGTGCGAAAACAAGGTCACCGAGATTATCACGCGCCACATGTCGACCTATCCAAGCATTTCCCGAGAGAATATCTCCAAAAAAACAATTTTAATGTTACGAGCTCTGGGAATTCGAGGTATGTGCTTCGTCTTTATTAGCCCAATGGCTCGGCACCGCTTCCAGAAAGTGGTCCTTCCTAAAGCGGCCGACGTCGAAGAGAAGGGCTGACAAGAGAAAAAGGGGGGCGAGCAAGGCGAGGCGGCAGGATAGAGCTTACTCGAAAGAGCTCCAAAGATGTCGCGGCTTCTCCTCTTTTTCTTGGTGTTGGGGTGCACCGCCATCCTCACCCCAGGCGGCTTGGCCGAGGAGAGCTTCGTGTCCGTAGATACGGACGCCGAGGGAGTGATTCCAACAGAAGTAGGTGATGAAGGAAAGCTGAACGTTCATATTCAGAAGGAGATGCTTGATCGAATTGCGGCCGAGCAGCCGTTCGAGATCCGACACCCCACTGCCGACTCCGCCACCGTCAATCTCGAAAACTCCAAGCGAGGGCCCTTTACACACGTTGTTCTTCAGGCTTTCGATCTCAACGGCGATGGCGTTCTGGATGTGGAGGAAAGAAGTAAGATCGACAAGAAGGTACATCCCCCCCTCTCAATCTTCATCCCTTCCTTCACTGCTCCCTTTCCACTTGGCACGATCATCAATCTCGCTCTACACTTGCGCAGCGTCACCTCTAAACCGACGGCTTCCTGAAACTCTCCCCCCTCCATTTTGATCTCCTGTTCCAGACTTGGTTGGAGTTCCACCAGTCGATGAAGAGCAAAGCCATGGGCGCGATCCACAACGCCATGCCCACCCTCAAGGAGATGAAGCTGCGCCTCCAGCAGGCCAAGTTCGAGGGCGGCGAGCTTCCCAAAGTACCTTCTTCGCCAATCTCCAGTAGGAGCTGTGTCAGAGTGATGACCTTCCCTTTCGTCCACAGGAACTCTTCGACAAGCAGAGGTTGCAGGATAAGGTCGATGAGCAGAGGCGTGCTGGCTCTCGATCTGTGGACAGCTACCCCGCCATCACAGTGGCGCCCGGCCTTACTGACCTTCACAAGAGGTCGCTCGAGCATGCTAAGCGCTACGTTGAGCGCATGCAGCAGGAGCAGAAGTGAGTGACCAAGCGGCACTTTCTACATCGGGCGTGAGTGTGGGTCAAGCGGAGAGGTAGGGAGCACGGCGGCAGCCGGTTTTCACGAGGACTTTATTTTTTTTTTTTGGAGAAGAGAAAGGAGCATGAAGCGAAATACAACATCTTCAACCAATGCTGACCAGGGTGAGCTTGAGTTCACCAAGCTCGGTCACGAAGTTTTTTTTCCCTATAATTTAGGTGCAGCACAAAGTTTTTCGACCTTTTCCTTGATTTTCTTTCTTTTACCGCAGCGTTGAACAAGATGCAGAAGGCCTCGCTGCAGGAGCTTACGGCTATTTCGCCGCTCGATGGCCGCTACTGGGCTCGCGTGGCCCCGCTGGCCGAGTACTTCTCGGAGTACGCCCTCCACAAGTATCGGGTACCTTCATCTCCGCGCAGTTAAATATTTTTCAAATCAAATAATAATAACATCCACTGTTTGTTCTTTTGATTTCAAATAAATATCGTTTGAGTGCGCTGTCAAATTTTGTGCAAGATCCATCGTTTATTCTTGTTTCTATATTATTTATTAAAAAAAATTAGGTTATTGCTAACAATTCGTGTTTTTAGGTGCGTGTTGAGGTGGAATACTTCATCTCGCTGTTGGAACTGGGCGTGCTGCCTGCCCTCGAGGAGGACACCGACCGGGTGAAGGCCAAGCTGCGCGAGATCTACTCCGGCTTCAATGAGGCCGACGCGCAGAAGATCAAGGACATCGAAAAGGCACTTCCCCCAAGCCACGGGACCGCCTGTGGGGACTAGCGATGACGTGGCATGTGGCGGTTGGGCCGTGCCAGCCGCGGTCGCTAACGCAGCGGGCCCTACGTGCAGACCACCAACCACGACGTGAAGGCCGTGGAGTACTTCATCAAGGCCAAGTTCACCGAGTATGGCTGGGAGAAGCAGAAGGAGTGGATTCATTTCGCCCTCACCTCGCAGGACATCAACAACACCGCCATCCCGCTCTCCATCAAGGACGGCGTCGAGCAAGCCTACCTCCCGGCGCTCAAGTGCCCACCGCCAGTCTTTTTTCTTTTTCTTTTTCTTTTTCTTTTTCTTTTTCTTTTCTGTTTATTTTTATTTTATTTTTATGGGGAGCGTGCTGACGCTACGCGCAACAGGGACAAGGTGCTCGCTCCGCTGAAGAAGATGGCCCAGGAGTGGATGGACGTGCCCCTGCTCGCGCGCACCCACGGCCAGGTACTCCACTACCCCCGAGTCTGTGTAGGTGGGGCATCTCCGTTTGCAAACAGGCCAAGTGTCTATTCGTATCCAGTCGGCCACGCCCACCCGCGTCGGGCGCGAGCTGATGGTGTTTGTGGAGCGTCTCGAGAACCAGCTCGTGCACCTCGAGCGCTACACCTACTTTGGTGCGTACAACCACGCCTATCGCGCGCGTTGTATCTGCGCTCAAACTCCTCCTTTCTCTCTTGAAAATTCAGCCAAGTTCAGCGGGGCCACCGGTGGACTGAACGCGCACGTCGCGGCCTTCCCCGCGGTCGACTGGGTCGCCTTTGCCGACAAGTTTGTCGCGGGGCTCGGCATGAAGCGCCTGCAGGTGGGCCACCACGCCAATCCCGATTCTTGGTTGGTTGGTTGTGCGCTGATCCAATGACCGACTGCGCTCGTCCCTCCAGTACACCACCCAGATCGACCACTACGACAATCTGGGCCACCTCTTTGACACGATGCGTCGAATCAACGTCATCCTCATCGACCTCAGCAGGTACTTGTGTGTGTGTGTGTGTGTGTGTGTGTGTGTGTGTGTGTGTGTGTGTGTGTGTGTGTGTGTGTGTGTCGTGGTGTTGACTTGTGTGATTGGCGCAGGGACGTGTGGATGTACATCTCGATGGACTACTTCAAGCAGAAGATCATCGCGGGGGAGGTGGGCAGCTCCACGATGCCCCACAAGGTCAACCCGATCGACTTCGAGAACGCCGAGGGCAACTTTGGCGTGGCCAACGCCCTCTTTGACCACTTCTCCAACAAGCTCCCCGTCAGCCGACTGCAGAGGGACCTCACCGGTACGACGTCCTTGCCCGCACACGACACATGCCACGCGCGCGCATCTCTTCACATTTGATGTGTGTGTGTGTGTGTGTGTGTGTGTGTGTGTGTGTGTGTGTGTGTGTGTGTGTGTGTGTGTGTGGCATAGATTCGACCGTGTTGCGAAACGTGGGCGTGCCGATAGCGCATTCGTTGGTTTCGTTTCTCTCGCTGGCCCGCGGGTTGGGCAAGCTGCTGCTCAACAAGCCCAAGATCGAGGAGGACCTCACCAACAACTGGATGGTGGTCGCCGAGGCCATCCAGACCGTCCTCAGGTAATCTATCGATCGATCCATCGATTGCTCTCTCACTCTCTCCCTCCCCCCCCACCAACACGAGCCTCACACATCGCGCAGGCGCGAGGGAGTCAAGGAGCCCTACGAGCTGCTGAAGAAGCTGACGAGGACCAACGACAAGGTCGACCAGAAGCGGATGGAGGACTTTATTGACGGGCTCGAGGGCGTCAGCGACGAGGTCAAGAGGGAGCTCAAGGCCATCACGCCCGCCACCTACATCGGCGTAGTCCCCAGGCAATGAAAGAAAAGGAGAGAGAAAAAGAAAGAGAAAAGAGCTTCACACGTTGCCGAGCCGAGCCGACTACGGCTTGCGGATGTGGTAGTAGGTCTCGTAGATGTGCCGGGCCTGCTTCTCAGCCTCGTCCCAGGCCCACGACCCTTCGGTGAACCTGATGACGGTTGTGCGTGGCGTGAGCAAGACTCGAGGACATCGCAGACAAAGGCTTCTGCTCTCGGGTGGCCCTACCTGTCAGGGCTGAGGCTGCGCACGTAGGGCGACGGGTCCTTCTCGAACATGGACTCGACGACGTGCTGTCCGATGCCCGCGCTTCCCGACACGCCGTGCGCGTTGCAACCACCCGCCATCACAAATCCGCGCACCTGCACATCAGGCCCACCAACACACACACACACACACACACACACAACACACTAAGGCAAGCGTACCAAGGCGAAGAGTGGGGGGGGGGAGAGAGGCGACCTTTTTGGTGGGACCGATGATGAAGCGGCCGTCGGGGGTGAAGGTGGGCCAGCCGGAGAAGACCGCCCTGATGCCCAGCTCGTTCACCTTGGGATAGGTCGGCGACAACTCCTCGCCTGGCCACGTCATGCGCGCAATGGACTTGTGGTCAGCTCAGCGATCGCAGGCGTGTGGGGGGGGGGAGTGGTGAGCACCAAAGGTGGAGAGGACCGGCCAGTCCTCGGCGATGGCGGGTGGCTTCTGGGTGATGGGATACGACCGCGGGTCGAGGGACAGCCCGTTGGGCTCCCAGCCGCCCAGCAGCAGCCCGTTGACGTCCGGCCGCAGGTACAGCGTCGCATCTTCGCCCCAACCCGCACACGCATGAGTGCGACATAGGGTCGAGAGAGAAAGAGGGAGAAAGCGACAGAGAACGAATGAGAAGAGGAGGGGGGGGGAGAGTGAGAGAGTTGAAGAAGAGGGAGAAGTCACCCGGGATCCTCATGACCGGCAGCTGGGGCGTGATGGTGGGCGGGACGGTAGGTTCGGTGATGAAGTATTCGTGTCTCACGGGCACGATCGGTAGCTCGAGCCCCACGAGCTAATCTCCACCGACCCACGCCACTCCACGTAAGTGACGAATGCACAACCCCATAATAAAAAAAATATAATTTCTTTAAATTAAAAAAACAATTAATGCATAATTCTACTTAGAATAAATAAATTTGTTAATAAATCAGGCACCTTGGCGATGTGGTAGGCGTGGGCACCGGCGGCGTTGATGACCGTGTCGCACTTGATGGTGCCCTGGTTGGTCTTCACCGCAGTCACGTGAGTCCCCGCGGGGCTGAGCTCGATGTCCTCCACCCACGCGTTGGTGATGAACTGGGTCCCGTTCAATTTCCTGCTCGCCGTACGGCGACGCACAGACCACACGCAGCGCAACGACCACCGCACTACGTGGTGAGCGGAGGCGTGTGGGGCTGTGCGCCGTGGCAGGGCTGGCGTTACCGGCTCTGGTGCTGGTAGGAGAAGGCCAGGTCGCACGGCTGGAGGTAGCCGTCGGTCGGGCACCACAGTATGGACCTGTTCGATGGGCCAGTTGTCATTGTTGTGGCGCACAGCCACGCGCACGCACGCACACGCAAAAACAATCACAACACGAGAGCGTACGTGGCGTTGTCAAAGTTCATGTCGGGCCACATCTTCTGCGCGGCCTTGGGGCTGAGCGTCTCCACGTGAAGGCCGGCCTACGGCCCCCAAATGTCGCGAGGGTGGGAGATCACCGTGAGGATTCCTCACAGAATGTCGACAAGTGCAGCGGGAGGGTGCACCTTCTCGCAGACGTCGAGCATCTTGTCGAACTCCTTCTGCCTCTCCCGGGTGTAGGCCACCCGCAAGCTGCCCACTTGCCTGTTTGAACAATTATTATTTGTTTGAATATTTATTTTATTTTCAAATTTTTTTGTTGTGGGGACGACGTACCTCCAGTTGGGGTTGTGGTCGGGGTCCTGCTGCAGGTTACTGAAGGTCTGCACGGACCACATGGCCAGCTTCACGCGCTCGAGGTTGTCCCGCACCTGGCCCACCAGTCCTGCCGCCTTTGGCGAGGGTGCGTCATGCTACGCGAAAAAGGAAAGAAGGGTGAGGAGAGAGGGCAAGGGCGCTTACCTGGGCAGTGGTGACGTTGGCGAGGGCGGGCTCCTTCTCTAGCACAACGACGTCCTTCTCCCCTGCCTTTGCCTGCACGTGGTGTCTCGGTCTCAGAGACTGACTCGGCGGCGCTGACAGAGGGGAGAGACGTACAAGGCTGTAGGCCACGCCGCAGCCAATACAGCCTCCACCTACGATGACCGTTTTGGCCCGCTCAGGCAGCTGGGGCGCGCCTTGCATTGTGGAGAACTGCACAACCTGGCTTGTTCTCCGCCATGGTCCTACGCCAGCCAACCGAGTACCCACTCTGCGGTGCATCTCTTTCTCTGCGCCAAACAACGTTTCTTTGCGTTTTTTCCTTGCACAGCCCTCTTGCTTCGCCCAAACGCCATTTCTCCGATTTTTAAATCTTTTCTGGGTTCTTCATGAAGAAAGCTGAAGCGTGGATACAAAAACAAGTCAAAGATATGATTTCCCCGACAACGATGCGTAAATGGTATGATCGGGAGCACGTTGCCTCTTCTTTGCTCCTGGGTTTTCTACAAATACTGAATTTGGCTGTCTCGTTTTCAAGTTAGTGTCACAATCTGAGATTAGTGTCACAATCTGAGATGGATTGCCAAAACAGGCTGCGTGCGCACAGTTGTAGAACTTGGGGACATAAACATGGCAAATATTTCTCGGAGTCCTGCGAATTGGAGGACAACGTACAAATTAGGATAACCGCAACCAAATCCAGCTCAGAGGTGAAACCAGAGCGTACAGCGGACCGAAGGTTTCACCTTGTAGTGTTGTTCCTCCCGCTTGCTAACAAACCTGCTCCAGTGAAGACATGACTGTCAAACAGACCTCTAGGACCACGCTTTACCTCCTCGCGGTGGTGTCCGCCGCTCTGCTCCTCACCACCGACGCCTACCCTTGGCCATACGGGATCGGCGCTCTCACCAAGTCCAACTGCTACTTCTCCGTTGACATGCAAAGTGACACCAACCCTGCAATCGGAGACGACCGCAGTCCGGTGGTGGTGGGTGCTTCAGGCGTCTACTACGCAGGGGACTCGAGAACGGCCGCTCTCTTCACCAGCAATCTCACAGTCCAGTCTTCCACCACCACCAAGATGGACGGTCTCATCTCCGACCTCGGCGACGGCACCTTCTGGAGCCTGAGCGTCAGTGCCACCAGATGGCTGGAGGCGGGCAACATCGGGTCTAACACCAGGATCACTCACTTGATCCCGCTGGTGGCCGCCGCCAACGGCACCCTCATTCAGGACCCCGCCCGCAGCGTGGTTCCCCTGTCGTTGCCACTCAACCCGAATTCTAACGATTCCGAAATCTACCAACCCTCGTTGTTCCTTGGCATGGGCGAGTTCGTGTTCGCCTCAGCCACGAGTGCCCCCTCGGATGACTCGGGTCTCTTCCTCGTGAACATCACCTCCGGTGATGTCACGCGCATCAACACTGTCGCCAACGGTACAGTGTGGACCACCAACCCGCAGATCGACTTTACCGAGAACTGGGTTTCGTCCGGCGTGATGGAGCGCAACTCGCAGGGCGTCATCGGCCTGGTCGGCGTCTATGCCAACTGGACCGACTACGCCACAGGCGGCGTTTACCGCTACAACATTGACGGCTCCTTCCGCTCCAAGGTCTTTGACGGCTGGCTCGACGACGCCGCCACCTTCACGGTCAACTACTGGGACAGAAGCAACCCGAGGTGGTTCCTCCATGCTGAGGGCCAGCCCATCCCCGATGGCAGCACCGTTAGCACGTTCCCCACCCTGACCAACGACGAGTGGGTTGGGACTTGCTCGGCTATCTTAATCACGTCAAGCGCGGCGTCCTTGCCCTGTGTCTCGTGCTCTCTCCTGTCGGCCATGTGGTCTGTGTCCGCTCTTTTTTGGTGAGCGCCGTTTCCTCCCCTGCCCCTCTCAAGCAACGATAAAAGCTTTAGGGGTCATTAAACATTAACTAGAGGGCACGGGGCACCCACAACACCCTCGCACGAGGGCCACTTGGCAAACTTGACGGCGTTGACGACGATAGGCGCCGCCGCGGAAAGGCGCTCGGCGGGCGACACGACCACGGCGGCCTTGTTGAGGCCCGCCTGGAAGTTCCAGTCGCCCAGGTATACCCAACGCCCGCCACTGTGCCATAGTGTTGGTGTGTGTGTGTGTGTGTGTGTGTGTGTGTGTGTGTGTGTGTGTGTGTGTGTGTGTGTGTGTGTGTGTTGTGTGTGTGTGTGTGTGTGTGTGTGAGAGAGAGAGAGAGAGAGAGATCGTACTAGTTGTGCTGGAAGAGTGTGGCTTGGGTGCTGCCATGCAGGTGGTTGATGGTGGCGGTCGCCGTGGCCGCGAAGGCGCTGGACTCGGGGTACCACACAGACACCTCGTACATGCCGGCCTCGTCAAAGTGCACGTCCCACCCGGCGCTCACGTTCGTGCCTGGACCCCCATCGCCGGACACGGCTCGTTGGCTCACACTTTCCGTCGGTCCCCCCTTTGGCATTGACAAGCCCCCTTTGGCATTGACAAGACTGGGTGGGGTGGCCGTACCCTCGTTGGCGTAGGCGTAGAACGAGCCGTAGGTGCCGGGCGCGATGGCGCGTTGCCACTTGCCGACGGTGAAGAACGACTTGTCCGCGGCGTCTTCACGCGAACGCGCAGAGACAAGGCAAGAGTGAGGATGCGCGCGGGCCATGTGAGAGAGCGAGAGAGATATCGGATACCCAGGCGAATGCGGGGAGGCAGGCCGGCGTTGAGCTCCGGCACGTTCTCGAGGAAGGTCTCGGCAAACAGGCCCAGCACACTGCATGAGCAAATGCCAAGTTTGCGTTATGTTTTTGTTTTAAATTCTATGGCCATTTTGCTGATTTCGTTTTTTTGTTGCTGCTGCTGTTGCTGTTGCTGTTGCCGTTGCCGTTGCCGTTGCTGTTTGTTTCAGCGAGAGTGAGAGGCAGTGGTACCTGACGTCATAGGGCGCGGGCTGGTTGGGTTCGTAGCCATTGGAGAACGCCGTGAGGATGAACTCCTTGCCATTGGGCAGCAAGATGTGCGCAATTTCCTCCACCGTGTCGTAGGCATCACCGATCTGCACGCACACATGCGCGCGTTGAGTTCGCGACACTTTATCTCAGAGACACACACGCACTCGGGTGGGTGCTGGGCGTCCCCGACCTTGGACAGGATGACCGTGGCGGGCGGAAGGCCAAAGCCAAAGGAGGTGTAGCCCGTGTAGCGCTCGTGTCGCAGCAAGTGGCGCATGTAGTCGACGGCGCCGGGATCCGAGTGGATGGCCCCTTTGTTTTGTGATGCGCAACAAGCAACCGGTAACCACAGCACCAGGTGAGTTTCACGAAGCCATATGGAATGCGTGGAATGCCACACAAGGTGGTCTACCCACCCGACAAGGCCTCGAGAATGATCGTGGCCGAGCACACTGGGTTCATGCGGTTCGCTCCATACTTGGCGATCACCAACGACTCGGCGCCGTTCTGAATATTTGTCGACGCGTTAGACGGACACCGCCAAGCGCGCAAGGGGAGGAGAGGAGCGAACCGGGGCCTCGCCCGAGTTGGACGGGTAGGTCTTGGACAACGTGTTCATGTTGCCGAGCAGGTTGAGGCTCTCGAGGTATTCCTTGGTCGAGTTCCTCTTCTCTACCCAGCCCAAGAAGCGCTGATCGACCGTGGCCGGCTCGTAGTTGAGTGCTGCATGCCACACGCGCATGAGCACACTCGACAACACACAACACGACAACGCACGACAAAGGCGTGCCTTTGGTGATGATATCGACGATGACGCCAGTCTCGAAATTGCTGGAGATGCTGATCATAGGGCGCACGTGTTGGTCCAAGCAGTCGTAGTGGCGGCCTTGCGACTTGCACCAGTGCATCGCCGAGAGCAGGTAGGTGAGCTTCACGCAGCTGCGGCAATCCACATTGTCCCGGAAAAAGAACGAAGAGCGACGAGAACGAAAAACGAGAACGCGTGTCAGTCGGAACGGGGACAGAAGGAAGGCCAAACGAAGAAAGAAGAGCGAAGGGAGACCTCGCAGGGTAGGCGATGGCCATCGGATTGAAGACGCCACGGCGCCAGGTCTGCTTGTTCGCCCGGTCGGGCGGGCCAATGCTGCCAACGAGCGGCGCTCCCTTGGGCGGGAGGAGCACGGTCGAGTCCAGTCGGGTCATCGGGTACGCCGTCCCGCTGCGCACCTTCAACACACTATTTTTGGGACCAAACAATATTAATTTAAAAATTAATATCAAAATGAAAAGCAAACAGAGAGTTGGTGGAGGGGGGGGGGCAGTGTACGCTTCGCGAGCGATGGCGAGAGCGTTAGAGAGGTGGTCGTCGGGCACAAAATCGAAGGCCGTGCCGTCGCACGAAGTGCCAAAGTCGGCTCCTCCCTCTTGCGGCACGAAGGCGGCCTGCGCCGCTACGACAGCCAGCACCAGCGCCAGTGAACGCAACATGGTAGGCAGCATGCTGTGGTCGCGTATACTCGTAAATACGCAAGAAAGTGGTGGAGCGCAACTAACTCTCATGTTGTTGTTTAGTGGCTGACCCCGAAATTGGTCGACTTGACAAGTTTGGCACCCAGTCGAAGTTGAACAACCAAAGGAGATGAGCAGAGTGATCACTCGTGGAGAGATGGGATGGCCTTGTTCTTGCTATGGATGACGTCGTATCGCTTCTTCAAGTCGAGCAAGATCTCCGCCGTCTTGTCTGGGTTCTGCAAGATGTGAGGCGAGGTCAAATCATTGTTGTTGATGGCAGAATTTGCTACGATCAAGCAATCATCAACGATGAGATGATCACGAGCGCGTACGTCTTCTTGAATGCAGTGGCCGCAGTCGGGCAGGATGACAACCCGAAACTTGCCCTGCATCTGGCCGATCATTAACTCGGTGTCCAGCCGGTCGGTGCCGGCCAAGACCAGCACCTTGGCCGCGGGACAACTCAAAAACTGCAGAGCCACACCGCACACCCAGTCAGGCCACACAACAGCACGTAGCAGCAGCAGCAGCAGCAGCAGCATGAGCAGATTCGCGTTGATGACAAGAAGAGGCATCACCTTCTTGGACATGCCTTTGTACCAGCCCTCCCAGTAGTGCTTGGTGAGGTTCAGGTTGGTTCGCCTGTGCCGATGGTGGGTTGGATCAGTCGGCGATGGGAAGAGGGGGAGGCAGAGGAGGGAGGTCGAGCACCAGGCGTAGTGGCCGGTCGACTCGTCGCGCACGAGGCGCGGTGGGACCGAGACCCGCGCCGACTCCAGGTTGTGGACCGATCCGCTTCGAACGCTGTCCACCCACACACGCGTGAGCGTTTGTGGAATGCGCGCGCGTGTGCTGCGCGGCCACTCGTGGTAAGGGACGTACGTCCACTGGATGGCCTTTTCAATCGTCGGGAAGGACGCGGGCACCTTGGCGAGGTACATGTCCATGTAGTTGAGCGATGCCATCGCCGTCCCTATGAATTGTTGCGGTGAGACATGGTGGCCATCACAACACACCACACACACAGGCATAGCGAGAGAGACGCGCGCGCGCGCACGCACGCACACACACACACACACACACACACACACACACACACACACACACACACACACACACAGCTGACTTGCCTTCGACCACGTCGAGGACGATGAGCCCGGCGAGCTCCTTGATCTGCCCCGATATCGCGGCGTGAACGGCCACCGATCCGCCGAGGCTGAGCGCCCATTGTCGACGCATTAGCATTAGCGCGCATGACACACGTGGGCGCGCGGTACCTGTGGCCCACGAGAACGACGGGGCTCCCCGAGGCTCCGGAGCAGAGCGTGCGGATCAGCGCGACGGCATCGCTGGTCAGGGTCTCGATCGACAAATCGCTGTCGTTGCTCGTGTGGGTGTCGCCTGCAGCACTCCACGCGTTCGTTCCATCAGCTCTCCCTCTCCATCACCACCACCACCACCACTTGCCGATGGGAGCAGACGTGGTGGTTACACAGCAGCGTGTACCGTGGCCGCGAAAGTCGAAGGCGACGACGCGCGCGGTCATCTGGAGCGCGCCGACTGTGGCGGCCCAGGAGAGGGCCGAGTGGCCGCCTCCGTGCAGCAGCACGAACAGGGGGCCCTCGTCCGGTCCGCTGAAGTAGACCCTAAACACCTGCGGGCCAGGTGAGCGAGTCCACCTCACGGTGGCGCAACGATGGGGCTGCGCTACACAGAACGAAGCGTGTGTGGAAAGACGTACGTCGTTGGTGTCGGGAATGGCCACGTCCTGCGTGGATGTGAAGAATCGATCCCAGCCCAGGTCTGCCGCCCATTTGCCATCGTCGCCGCTACTCGCCCCATACAAGATTAGAATTAAAACTACACCAAAGCGCGATGACCGACCGCAAATCAAAGAAAAGCTTGCACGCTGACCTCTTCGCATCTTCCGAAGAAACTGTGGTGGCCTTGGGTGCAGGCGGGCCCATGACACCCTTTCCCTTGAAGATCTCTCTTTGCATTCGTGCGTCGGCGGTTTTGAAGAATTATTTTCTATTATTTATTTGATTTGATGTGCAAGAAATAAATAAATAAATAAATAATAATTAGCACAAAATTGGTGCGGAGCGAGACTCTCAATTGCTCTTCTCCTTCCTCTGCATCTTGTGGACCTTGGCGGCCGTTAGCTCTGCCTTGGCAGCCGCTCGTCGGCGGGCTCGGGCAGAGTGGAACCAGTATGCCAACACGCCAGGCACGTAGCACACCAGGAACGCAAACGGAGAGCTGACTGTTGGACCAAACAACACGAACCGGTCACCACCATGCTGTGCAGCGTGCCCGCGCGCGTGTTGTCTGCATGTGAAGTGTTGGGAGGGAAGCATACAGATGCCCATGGCCTCCCGCCACCAAATGCCCACGAGGCCCTCGGCGCCCGGGAAGGGACACTGCAGCAGATGACGCAGCGTCAGTCGCTGATGGCCGGGCTCCAAGAATGTCGTCGCATTGCATTCAAATGATGGAGGAGGATAGTTACCAGCATGTTGTCAAAGTCGGTCATCGTCCAGTAGCCAACGGGGATCAGCACCAAACTGTGGTAGGCGCCGCCGCAATCAAGATGCATTAGCGATCGCACACACGACACAACGCACGCATGCCACATACCTGTGGTAGACGACGGTGCCGATGTAGATGGTGAGGAAGAAGACAAAGCTGCTGTGGCGTGTGTTGAAGCGGCCGATGGCGAGGTAGTAGAGCGGCACCAGGACCATGAGGATGTGCTGCAGCCAGAAGGCGTAGAGCTCCGCCGCCGACACGTACCACGACAGGTCTCCCCCAAAGAACGCAAAGTATCTGCGATGGTCGCGCACATGTCAGCCTGTGCGCCCGTGCATGTGCGCCCGTGCATGTGCGCCCGTGCGTGTGCGTGTGCGTGTGCGTGTGCGTGTGCGTGTTGTACCCCTGCCAGTGAGCGTAGAGATAGACCCAGAACAGACGGTCATCCGAGGACGAGCTGTAGGTCACTCCGATCAGCAGCGCCGTCAGGTAGTGACAGGGCTGCACAAAACATGATCGTTTTAGTGTGCTGGCCGAACTGTTATATATTGCTTATTTATTTTTTTAGTTGTTATGTAAATAATTAAATAATTAAATAAAGTGACTTGGTATTCTCGAGTTCGGTAGTACCTGTACGAGCCAGTGGCCGACGCCGCGGGTGACGCGAGTGTAGATGTTGATGACCATGATCGCAATCAGTGATGCCCCAATGAGGTGATCTACGACGTTCATCTTGTAGATCACTGAAACCGCATCTTCCACCAAATTCTTCCTCTGCTTAGGCTGATCGACTTCGCTCCCATTCTTGTGGTTGGTCTTGTTGGTGATAGATGGCGAATCGCCGGAAATTGCCGAAGATGAAGATTGACCCAAAAATCGGCGGGAGAGGGAACGGGCGTTGAGGAGGAGGATGAGCAGCAGGCCAACGACGGTGCCACCCACAAAGGCTCGAAAGTGTTGGTCGGCAGTGACGTGGGGACACGGATTTGCGTCGTCTTCCATGATCGTTGATTTGTGATGACGAGCCCTACCACAAGCTGCTAAAAGACCGCTGCCCCAAGAGCAGTTGGGGGTGGAGAAAGATGAGTCAAGGGAGGCTTGTTGAGTAGTAAGCTTCAACTATCGCCCCACAATTACCGCAGAATAACTCCGAACGCGCTGCATTTCCTTTGCATTTCTATATCCGTCGTTCTGGTTGGTTGGCTGGTACATCCAACTACGGCCGGCGGTGTCGGTTGGGCCAACAGTGCGAGCGCACTTTTTTCTTATTTTCTTTTTTATCTATATATTGGATAAAATAGTATAATTTGTTTTGTTTATTGTGGCGGAAGAAGATGAGGTTCACACATGGAGGCGGCCTGTTATGGATTGCTATCTTTTGCCTGGTATGCTTGGCGTCGATGGGCCGAGCTCACGTTAATTCGATAAGCGATTCATCGTATGACCCCAACGACGTGTCCCACTTCACAACAACACGCAGGGCCCCCTCCCCCTCCCTCTCCCCCATCGCATGCTTCAGGTAAGATCACCACCACGACCAGTGGACGGTCGTGCTGAGGTTTGTTGTTAACTTGTTCTGTAATCTACAGGGACATCTACCCCAAGGAGCTCGATAAGAGGGTGATGGCTTATGCTATCATCGAGATCAGGCTAGGCATCCAGGAGAAGCTGAAGCTGCTCGACCGCTTCCACTACGAGGCCGAGAACGGACTACTTGATGCCTCCTGCCTCTTGCCCTACCGACAGTAACCCCCCCCCCCGCTGCCTTGGCTACCTTGGGCCAAGCAAGGTCGTGATGGCTGACAGTGTGGCTTGTGTGGACAAGGTTCATGGAGAGCGACAACAACATGGACGCGCTGCTGAGCTGCAACGACGCCTTCATCAATAACGTAGTCCAGCCGCTCATTACCAACATAACGAACATCACCTCTGCCTGAAGTAGAGGAGAGGCCGTCATGGAGACCAACGCACGACAGGTAGAGGGAGGGAACTGCGGCGCGTAAGAGAAGTGTAGAGGGATAATACACGATGCAGAAGAAGAGGTTCAAAGGTGCTTTCATTTACAAGGTCATCATAGGATGCGCTGGGGGTTGGTGTAGTGGAGAAGAAGGTTGTGGTTGTTGCACCCTCAACCAACAAAGTTGCTTGGAGTTGGTGACGAAGGATTGGGCGGCGAAGGCGAGCCCTCGTCGCCGTACCCCTCGCCGTCGTAGTCGTCGTCCACTGATAAGGTGAGAACAGAGAGGAGATGAAAGAGAGGTGAGAAGAGGGTCATGAGAGCCAGTGGTCCAGGCGATCAGGAGGGCCAGGCGTACTGTCGAGCTTGTCGCGCTCGGCTTTGCTGAGGAAGCGACCACCTGGCCCACGCTGCCGATTCTTGGCATGTTTGTGTCTCGAATCGTGTAGCCACTCCTGTTTGGTCACGGAAAGAAGGTAAGGAAAGAAGGAGCTGGAAGATGGTGAAGAGAAAAGATGCTATACCTTGCGGGGCATGATTTTGAACTTGGCCTCGAGCTTCATCCGCGCTTGTCGCCGCTTCAAAATTCGATGAAACTGTTTCTGATTGACGTAGACGGCATCCTCTGCCCCAGACAGCAGCGCATATTGCTGTCCCGCCTGGAGGAGCGACCCCATCTGTGCCAGTTGCAGTGATCCGAGGCCCTGGAGCGATACAAGTCCGGGTGGGATTTAAAATCGATAGGTTCTCACGATGTGTGACGTACCATCCCGAAAGGATACTGAATGACGCTAGTGCTGCCATCTGCGGCCATCTGCGATTGGTACGCGTATTGAAGGGCTTCAGCCGATGAGTAGCCCTGCTGCATGACCGCTGCTGCTACTACGGCTCGCGACATGTCGTCTTCATCGCTCAATTGCCCCCCGCTGAGCATCGGATCGCCCCCATTCGCCGCATTCTGCTGTTGCTGTTGTAGTTGCTGTACTGCGGCGTTGTGGTGGGCTACGTAGAGGGCAGCCGCAGCCGATTGCGCAGCCGCCAGAGATTCTAGATCGTTCGCGTTATTGCTTTGTTCTCCTCCAATTCCATTTGAATTCAGATAGTGCGCGGTGCTGCTCCCGTCCTCGATTGATCCTCCGCCGCTTCCATCCCCACCAACCACCCCCTCGTTTCCTCTTCCTTCATCTCCCCCGTCGAGGCCTCCACCGTTGGGGTCCGCGCCAGCAACGAAGTGGTTGGTCGCTGTAGCCTGCATGAAGTGAGCCGTCCTATCGTAGCCCTCTCGCGAGCCGTCCTATCGCTGGTTCGTGTAGACCGCAACCAACAGCGTTCAAGCCTTCACCTCTCAACGGACGCCCTCGCTACCCGATTTCGGTTATTTGTCGACCTTCAACAAGGGATTTACGAAACGTTTCGCAAGCGTTTTGTGTTTCTAATTAGGGCTGTTAATTCGGTTCAGGCCGAACCAAACCGGTTCAAAAACGTTGCAACAGTGCACTGGTCCCAGAGGAATGCCAAGAACATTAAAAATCAGTAACTTCTTCGGGCAATGGAACTCAGCTTTGGTTGGCCCTGTGGGTGGCCACAGCAGATGTGGTTTCTGATCTGTGCCATCATGAGCCAGCTTACAAGTAGAGAAAGAGAGGATATCCAACTCAACCCTGTTGTGGCAGAAGGTGTGGTTATTAGTACATAAAGAATGATCTTTTCTACTCCTACCAGTATATATGTATATTTTTTTTTCCATGATCTAAAGGTGCATGGCCACCAGTACATAAAGAATAGAGAAGTTGCTGTCACTGAGTTGAAGAAGAGGAAGCAGGAGCAAATGAGCCAAAGTCAGAGTTGGCATGTACAAGTATACGGGTGGAGGTGGTGGTAGGAGACATAGAGCAGTGCCTCTGCAGGACCACCCACCCTGCTGTAGAGAATGCATGCTCTGATGCAACAGAGGTTGCAAGAAGAGTGGAGAAGTGGCAAGCAGCAGAGGCAAGAAGGGGGTACTGGTGCTGATGAAGTCTCCACCAGATCAGAGGGGTGCATAGGATATGCTGTGCTTGGGCAGTCCAGAAGGACCAAACAGCTCTGCATAGCTGTCACACTCAGGTGTGGCAACACTGTCTGACAGAACAGCATTGCCAGTGGAGAGGCAAGGACATGGAGTTCACCAAGAAAGGTACTCTGTTGCTGAGCTTTTATGGTTGCATACATGTACACAGTCGATTCTAAATCTTGCTTTGTACAGGTTTCAAGGTGATGGTTGCCAAGTTCAATAACCAGATGCAGAACTGCATCTGGTACAGGTGGAATGCCTTGAAATGAGCAAGGAATTTTTCACCTATCATTACATTGCATACATGTACACGACCATCCACACATCTGTGCTCAAGCCAGCCAAACCTGAGCACAAACTCATCAACATCACCATCAATAGCCTTGACATTGATAAATGGATCGATGCTTTAGAGGCAATTTCCTCTAGCCAGCAGAGCAATCCCAACTTTGTACAACCATGCAACTTCAAACGTCCACTCCGACCAGGGTATGCTGCTTCCCAATACATCTTCAATGTATTTCTTTTCACCTCATATGCATACAACGGAAAGCTATGATGATTACAATGCATAGCTGACAATATCACTGTGTATGCATATGTGATGCCAGGAACACACTTTGCACCCACCTTCGTCAGAACCTACATGCAAGCTTTCCTCCTCTCCCTCTTCTTGCTGCTGTGCTTCTCCTGAAAGTTGTCTTTGTGGCTGCTCTGGCCTGGAAAGTGGAAAGCACAAGAAGACCTGGCTCCATCTCTGAAGAGTCAGGTCTTCTTGTGCTTTTCTGGTGAACAAAAGAGGAAGAGGAGGATGAGGAAGACGAATGGTGCTTTTGGGACTTGCTTCCCCAAGCATCCTTCTCCCTTGATGGGGAAGGAGTCTCCAAAAGCACCATTCGTCTTCCTCATCCTCCTCTTCCTCTTCTTCCTACAAGCGCTGTGATAGCTCATGAAATCATAATGCACATCAATGAGTAAGGTATGGGGGCTGGCTCTGTCTGGAGGAAGGTTGATTGGAAGTACTTAGTGTAGCCCTCCAAAGTCTTATTCTTCTACTTGAAACAGTCAGTGAGAAGTTGCCAGATGACCTGTGGATTGAGACCAAGCTAGTCCTGGAGAGGATTCAGCTGCAAGGTGATCATAGCATAGGCTATGTTGAGATGATGCTGTCTGCTGTCAATGGCTGCCATCAAGGCAGTGTTGGGTTGCAGCAGTTCATCTCCTAGCACAAGCTTGAGAAGTCCTTGTCCAACAATTAGTGTAGTTGGTGGACCCAGTTGTGGTAGTTGGTTCCATTGAGCAGTTCATCCCGCCACACTGCAGCACCAAAAAAAATAGCCTCTCATTGGCTAATAGAGGTGATTGGCCACCTGCATGGGGAATACAATCTACTCATTGATGCACACACACAGGACTCATATCTGGAGTCCCTCTAAGCACCTTTTTTCTTATTCTCTTTTTTTATATATCTCAAATATGCATGTGATAACTTGAAATTCAGTGATGTCATTGCTAAATGTATCTTGGTGCTTGCAGGAAGAAGAAGAGGAGGAAGATGAGGAAGATGAATGGCGCTTTTGGGACTTGCTTTTCCTACTGCCCTTGCCCCGTGACAGGAAGGAGTCTTCTCCCTCTTCAGATCACCCACAACACTTGCATGATGTGTATGCATTGTAGAGCAATGGTAGAGCAGAGAGAAATGCCAAGAAGACCATCAAAAATGCCTATCTGAAAGGCATTTTTGTGGTGACAGAGGTGCATGAGCATTGCATACATATGAAATGGTACATGCTCACACATGTCAAATTATTTCCAAAGTTGAGACACCTCTGTAAGGTAAGGGTGTGTCTGGGCAACAAATGCCTTATAGCAACCAATGAACATAAAGGTTCCCATTGTTGTTGTTGTTGTTTTGTGCAGACAGGGAGAAGCCCCTTGTGGGGTCTTGGGTATTTTCCTCTCCCTGCGTCCTTTTTGAGTGATTTTGTTGTCCCTTTCTGGCAATTGCAGGCCGTTTTCCTTAATCCTTTTATTTTTTCTCTATGTAGGTCCCACTTTTCTTTAGCCCACCTGTTCACTATACTAAGAATTCCCATTATGCACTCGTCCACCTTGCCTTTCAGTATCCCCCAGTGGGGTAATGCCTCCCTGAGCGCTTTTGGGCAGAAACCCAGCGCGCCCATGTTACAGTTGTATGATCTGCTGAACCTCAGGGTTATGTTGCTGGGAGTCCCTTTCTCTTTCCCTGCCATTTCGTTGATAGTCTCTGATCTCCTGATTTCTTGCCTTCCATATGTGTTCTGTGTGGGCAATCTGTTTATATATGGTTATGCAGTTCCTTAGTTCCACCTGGGTCTCTTTTTTTGTGGTGTATAATCATGGTTTCTGCATGGTTGATCATTCTAGAGTCCAAGTCCCTTTGTCCTTGTGTGGTGGGCATTCTTTGGCAAACCAGGTGTCCCCCATGTCTGTCATGCCCAATTGCATCGCTTTGGCATTTGGCATTTGGGATTTCAGTTGGGCCTTGTATGCCCATAGGCGGATTCCATGGTTATCTGGTGTGTCGGGTACCGTGGATTTCTTGGAAATCAGTCTGAGCGTTGCGCCAGTATTCTCCTCTTGATTTTCGTTTCCTCTGCCTTTCCTCCATATATAATGAGTTTGCTGTATATATCATCTCTTTGAGTTCCTTTACAATTAGGCCACCGGTTGTTTGTTGACTAGAGCTACGTTCTCCAGGGAGGAGGTGTCATTCCTCTTACGCTCACGGAGCAAACCAAGTAACGATTTTGTTTGTTGACTAGAGCTACGTTCTCCAGGGAGGAGGTGTCATTCCTCTTACGCTCATGGAGCAAACCAAGTAACGATTTTTTTCCCTTTATTTGGAGGAACCAGTTCTATCCAGTTAACCAGAAAAACCAAACCAGTAAACCAAATTAACAGCCCTAGCTCAGAGCGCCTTTTTGCCCTGCTGCTGGCAATGTAGTGGATATCATTGCTGTTGGCAGAACTGCTCCTCCACGCAAGTTAATGAAGTGTGGCCACAAGCCAACTGGCACATAGCAAGGGAACATATGAAGATGCAGGCTCATTGGCATCAATAACATGTGTTCAGGAAAATGCGATGCTGACTCTTTTTCTGTAGACAGCACCTGTCTGGGGTGTCCTAAATGTCTACAGCTGCCTGACTGCTGATTTGAAAACTGTAGACATTTTGAGAAGGGGCAGTGTCTCATTTTCCTGAACATGCAGTTCAATCTATGCCCCTGTGATATTATACAAAGTGAACACAAAATGGAAAAGGTACAATGGAGTGAGGAAGTAGTAGAAGACACTTGGGCTTGAGGAATGTGGCAAGGGCAGGATGATCTGCCCAGAAGTCAGCAGCCTTGTGGTGGAGCTGTACAGCTCCAGCATCTGCATATGTTCAAGAAGTGGAAGGGCTTACCTGTCTATGGCCTGCCGCTTCAGCAAATTATTGCTGAAACTGCTACCTGTTGCCATGTCAGCATCACCCCAATGGCAGAAGATTGTGAGCAGAGTGTAGAGGAGGTCAAAACCATATTTTGGTGTGTGATCGCGCCACTTCTTCCAGTGGTGGAGCACTGCCATCTTATGGGAAGCATCCATGAGCTGCCAGCCAGCAAGGTTGATGTTGCTGATGGTGATCTGTTGCTTCTCTGGCAGGTTTCTGTTCTCAGTTTGAATCCACCTGACAACATACCAAGAGATAGTCCTGATCAATGTAGTTATGGAGGGGAGAAACAAATCTGACATGCTTTGGTAGTGCTTCAGGTCAAGGAAGGAGAGTGTAGTGGAGACCACGCTCTTGGTCTCAAATGATCTCAAGGCCAAGGATCGATTTGGCCAGGCCAAGGTCCTTGATAGGGAAGGCCTTGGCAAGAGCGCGCTTGATCAGTTTGATTTCATGCTTGTTTGCAAGGATCATGCAGTCATCAATGTAGCTGTGTAAGCCTTTTGCAGAGCCCCAACTGATGAGTCTTTTGCACCAGCACCAGCATAGCCATTCCCTGTTGTTGAAAGCAGATGTTGAGAACAAATGCAACATCAAGTGCCTCAATGAGAAAAGGTGAATTTGGATGAAGATATTGACATACCAGTTACTTGGAGTAGGCGCTGAAGTTGGGTTTGCCCTTCTTCATTGCCCACATTGGACTGGGGTAGTGCTTGTAGTGTGCCAGAATCAAGAGTGCTCACAGTGATGGCACCTTGTTGGTTGATCTTGTTGATGGCGCCAGCCAGGAGGTTGATGAGGTGGTTGAGCTTTTCACCAACATGAGGCTGTACTATACTTGAAAGGTGAAGGCACACCAAAATCTAGAGCCTTGTCAGGATCAGCACACTCATAAGGGTTGACTGTGTTACAGCTTGACACAGGCCCATTGACATCAAGGGCCTTCAACACCTGTTGCCGAGTGTGAGGGACACTGGCATCTACCACACCCATCCCTTCCTCATTCAGCTTCTGCAGAGCTGGGCATGAGAACAGAGAAAGTCGTGGGCGCCATGGCTGTCTTGGTGTACCTGGGCAAGGACCAGGAGACTGGGAAACTCCTGCCCTGGGCGAACTACAGTTTCCTCACCAGTGAGGCGCAAGAAAGGGAAGACACGGCTAACCCCTGGAAGTGTCAATCTACACCCCAGAGGAAGAACGCCCCAACTACAACCAGTGTGTGCAGGCAGCCAGAGAAAGAGCCACAGCAAGAACAGAGAGAAGGAAAAAAGAAGAAGAACACAGAGTAAATGCGAGAGGAAACGTAAACTGGCCAGGAGCATCTCAATTGATGAACACTCCTTTGACTTTTAAAAAAACGACTTCCACCCATAGCATCAATAAACTACTCGCCACATGTACACTCATAACTCTCCTTGCCTACCTACCCCAGGTATCAGCAGGGGAAAAAACTAATACAACAACAACTGATGACAAGACCAATAACAGGCAACATGCCAACATTACCTACCAATATAATCAGACTTGTCTCCCCACTAACCTACACAGCACATATATGAACATGGACAACACAAAACTAATGCTCAACTGCACAAACAAAATAAAGCATGGCCATCTGGATCCCCACAGCTAATGCAGTGGATGGCCAGACCGCCTCAAACCACGGTCACAACACCCTGGCCAACATTATCACTATAGTCTCACTAAATATTAGAAAAAACTGGAGAGATCCTGGACCTACACTAAGCAATAAACATAAACAATTGGGACATCACAGCGATCCAAGAAAAAGGAAAATGGAGCTAAGATTACACAGGTGAACTGGAGAAGGCAGCAACAGAACACAGCCTGTCCAAAAACTGGAACCTTAAATCCAAGGAAGCAACGATTGCCAATCGCAGGACAAAAATCACGCAAAATGGACCAATTATGGAAAAACCACAGATCACCACCACCCATATCAACTTCTGCCTCCCAAATAAAGGCATGGAACGGCGCACAATAAACATAGAGATCCTCCCAGCCCCAATCACAACTGATCACAACCTGAGAAACATCAAAATACAAACCAACACACCCAGACCAAATAGCCATATCCCTCAGACCAGAAACATCACAAGACCACTACATAAGCTAGGCGAAGAACCAAAGTAAAAAGCACTACGAGAGGCACTCAGCAGTGCAGCAGAACTCAACAACCAAATAGGCAAGAATGACAGATCGGATGTTAATATGATACACATCACTAAACCAAAGAATCCAGAAGGCAATGGACCTTGCCACCACCAAAGGCAAAACGCTGAACCCTACTGGAACGCAAATAATAGTGTGAAAAAAAAAAGAAAATGCCACAATGTGATAAAGGCAATCAACGCACTCACCCTGGCCATAAGAAATAAAGTCAACCCAAACCTATGTCATGGCTGCTGAGAAGGAATTATAATACCAACCACGTACCACATCACCCACATAGAACTAACACTGAATGAGCTAACCACCCTCTGCACAACACTCTCCAAATCAATAAAGCGTGCACACAACAAAATGAAAATGTAAGTATCAAAAAAAGACTAATAGCAGCAGGGTACTCAAACCCAAGAGAGTTCTGGAGACTCCTGAACACAAAAGAACGTCAGAATCATAAGAGCTGTCAGGACTACAGAAAACAACATTGAAACCTACCATACAGACCCAAACGAAATAAAAACACTGCTTCATGGTGGGGTAAACTCTTTACTTACACCCCAGTCCAACAGGGACCAGAACCATAATCATAACACATACCCCAGATCAGCCAAGAACAAAAGATGCAACTGAACAAACCCATACCAATAGAAGAAACCAGACACACAACTACCAGAGACAGACCTATACTTTCAACCAATACCTGAAAGGGCTTGACATCCCCAAAAGCTGGAAGGAGGCGCCAATCACCCTATTATATAAAGAAGGAGACAAAGCTCACCCTGGTAACTACAGACCCATTACAGGTACAGTACAAGATATACACAAACATATGATAGTGCGTCACACAACGCCCTACTCAAAGTCCTCACACAGCATGGAGTAAACAAGCACTTCGTCAATGCCATTGCCAATATATACCACAATAGCACTGTACAACTGAAAATTGATGATACACTCTCCAACCACATACAATACTCCAAAGGAGTGCGCCAAGGACGGACTGTCTCCCCTACTATTCATCATTTTCCTCAACCCACTACTGAAAGGGATAGAAGAACGACGAAAAGGCAGGATATACATTTGCAAGCCAAACGAAGATAGCCTCTTAGGGTACTGTGATGACATAGTACTACTAGGAAGAAGCTGGAAAGACATCAACAACTCTCATTCAAGAAACTCACCCAATTCTCTGATCAGCACAACCTGTCTATCAACACAAAGAAATCTGGATACTCTACCACAGCAGCTGACCAATCCCTTGCCATCAAATACAAGAATGAGTACATAAGCAAGCTAGGACCCAACGAACACTACAAATACTTGGGAATCTGGATAAGCTTGACCCTGGACTGGAATAAACAGATCTAAGAGAGCGAGAGAAAGACCGTTGCATGCCTCAGCATCTTGAAGAAGACAAGACTACCTGCAGACCTAATGGTCGATGTGATGAATGCCACAATCACAGCAAAGCTGACATATAGCATGCACATAACCCCCTTTAAAAAAGATACTCTCCAACAAATGAACAAGATGATGGCTGATGTGCTTAAGCACAAAATAGGACTACCAAAAAGATATGATAATGAACCAATCTTCATAAACAAAAAAAAGAGGAGGACTAAGACTCATAGACCTGACCAGTACAGCGCATTTCCTGGATATAAACACAACCACCACTTTACTCAACTCTAACACTATAGCCAGGGACACCATCTTAGCAAGCATGGCGAACACAATCACCCCCAGCAGTACTCTGGGAAGATGGAAGGCATGCAAATACACGAGATCACCCCTGTGATCAAAATTACAGACCCAAAACAAATGCATGTAGGATGTAAAACAGCAATACTATAATCAGGAAGCTCTACGAGCTAGGAATCACCAAATGGGACATGCTCCCTGCCAACTCTGACTCACTAAAGAACTACTGCCAAATGGCACTCCTACCCAGCAAACTATACCAACAAGACATGCAACAATGAACACCAAAAGCAGAACCCCCTCGATGGTATGCACCCTGCCACTAGAGGAAACAGAGGGCCAGTTGCACCAAAACTATGCCACCAAAACAATCAGAATTTGGACTGACTGGGGACATATCCAAGGTAATACAACAGCAGCAATCTACGCAGGCAAACACCCCCTACAAGAAAAAATCAAAATCAAACATGGAGGATCGTCATTCATTGGGAACTAGTAGCCATATTGGCACTACAAAAAGCCCCCTTAGAAATGAACCTGGAAATTGTACCAGTGCCATTAAGGCAATCCAAAACTTTAATAGGTGGAAAAAAGGCAGACAAGCACGAACTGAAGGAAGAAACATCATCAAAGATATAATCTCACACATCAAACAGAGGAAGAAAGCACAACAAATAACCTTTTTTACGTTTTCCAAGCCACATCAGAGAAAAAAGCATCAAATACAAAAAAATAGGAGGTAAAACCCAGTCAAACTGGGAAGACAAGATAAGAGCACTGAAGGAAACACATGGAGCAGACTTTCTGTGATATATTATTGTAGGGTGTGTCCTTGCTCTTGTGGCGAGTGTGTCTGTGAAAGTGGAGATAGTTGAGGAGGAGACAGCTTGCAGTGAGAAGAAGAGGAAGAAGGAGGGTGGACAAGGACAAGCCCAGTTTGGGAGCATATTGAAGAGACAAAAGAGGGAAGGGGTATGTGCAAGATCTGTTCTTTTCTCTTTGCAAAGAAATCTGGGAACTCCACTTTCAAGGCCCATCTTGAGAGGCAGCACAACCTCAACTTCAATGAGCCCAAGGTTATTGATCAAGCTCATGCAAGGGAGCTCTGGGCCAAAGTTGTGGTATGTAAGAGAGTAATGACAAATAAATTAGTGAGTGAATGATTGAAGTATTGCTGTTCACTATTCCAACTAGGTCCAGAATGCACTAGCTTTCCACATAGTGGACTCCACCACCTTCTGTGAGTTCTCCAACTACATGGGCTTTGCTGCACCTTGCTGGCAGACTCTAGAGAACACATTCAAGCTGATGTGTGAGAAGCTAGAAGCTCCTCTCTGTGCTGAACTGTCATCTTACAAGACCCTCAGTTTAAACAGGACTTTTCTTCATCTTTATTGATGATCATGTGTTTCTAACTCTGGTTTTGTGATGGCTGGTTAGCCAAATCTCGCCAGCACTTCATTGTTGTGATAGCACATGCTATCACTGATGATTGGAGGTGGAGACGCTTCATGCTTGGCTTCTCCCATTCAAAGGAGTCAGAAACGGCTGACTACCTTGCAGGGCGCATCCACTCCATCCTCAGGGTATGTATATCATTCTTATGTGGCTATATCCATTGCACTTGCACGTCAAATGGAAGGATTGGGGGGTTCCTATTTACAACAGATGGTGCAGCCAACATCAGGGCCACTGTTGAGAGGCGTCTTCACTATCCTTGGGCCCACTGTGGTACCATTGCACTTGCACGTCAAATGGAAGGATTGGGGGGTGCCTATTTACAACAGATGGTGCAGCCAACATCAGGGCCACTGTTGAGAGGCGTCTTCACTATCCTTGGGCCCACTGTGGTACACAAATGATTGATCTGATTGTCTGCCAGGCACTGAGGAGTGAGGAGCACATCAGGAGCCTCCTTCTCAAGGTCAAGAAGATAGCCAAGCACTTCCAGGTATGATTTGCCTTCATTTTCAGCTTATTGAACTGATTCTAACTGCTATGGAGATAGGGATTGCTAAGGCATATCAGGAGCTACAAGCAATCATTGTGGAGCACAAGTTCAAGGACCTCAAGGTGATTGCAGACTGTCCCACCAGGTGGAGTGCCTCATTCAACATGGCCCAGAGAGTGGTGGAGCTCCATCCACCCATCTCCCTCTACTTCATCAAGTTCCCCAAGCATCAAGGGCTTCAACTGTCTTCCAGTGAGTGGCAGGAGCTCAAGGAGGTATGTGCTTGCCTCCAGGTCTTTGCCAGCGCAACTACTGTCCTCTCTTCAGAGACTGATCCTACTGCAGCCTTCAAGTGGCCAATCTTCAACCATCTCAGCAACACTGACCTGGCTCTTCCTCCTCCTGCACCTGCTACACCAACCAATTTCGACCTGGACAACCTTGCTCCATCCATCAACATCACAGCAGTCAACGAACTGATGCACAGAACCAGTGCAGCAGATCTACTTCAGTCCCCACTCTCCCCCATCAGAGCATCTTCTTCATGCCCACACCATCTTCCACTGGAGCACCATCTCCAGGCAGACTCAACTGCTCTACTCTGCAGCTTCATTTCTTCATCCACAGTTCAAGAGCTTCTCCTTCATCAAGGATCCAGTACTTCGTGCCCAGGCCAAGGGTGAGGCCATTGCCACTGTGTGTGCATACTCAGGTGATGCTGCCTGTTATTTCTTGTATCTATTGACTAACTCCTTTTATCTTATTGTTTTGATGTAGGTTCAGCATGTTGCTGAATGAGACCATTAATTGTACTGAGAGCCTCATCAGTAGTTACCAAATTTCGGAGGTAGAGTGGTGTGAATGGCATGGCACACTCATGCTGAATGTAGAGGTCCTCAAGCTTCTGTCTGCTCCTGCGCCACTGCCCTTCTGGCTCCAGTTTCTGGATGATGCTGGTGTAGTTTCACAATTTCTGATAGGCTGCCTTGTGGTCAGCGTCAAGGCAGGCAGTTGAGGGCTACAAATACAGGTTTTCAGTCATTGCATACATGTATGCAATCAATGTAAGGCATGGAGGTTGAAATCGCATGTATGCAATGAAGCAAAGGAGGGGATGCATACTCTGGAGTTCAGAAATTTGTCCCAGAGGATCTGCATGCATCTGCCCCACATGACCCAGTATTCCTTATTGGCCAAGAAATGACTAAGCTCCTCATCTGTTGACTAAGAGTAAAGTATTATTAGATGTGACACTTGCAAAACATCTCACAAGTGACTGTGTATGTGTACATGATGGAACATGTGGCTGTATAGTGTACACATACATGATACCATGAAGAGGGCTATTCACACAACTTACCACTTTGACCATCCTTTGAAAAAACACTCAGTTCTCATCTTGTTTACCAATACTATTGTTGACAATAATATTTTTTAGATGCTACACAAAAATCATATTGTTGATTGATAAATAAACTGAAATCATCTTGTATGCATATGCAATGCTATATTTGTATATTGTTTGGATGGTTTTGCCATTGTGTATGCATACATGATGGCAAATATTATCAAAATATCATACCGGTCCCATTTGCTTTTTGTGTTCAATATGGTTAACATCAAATTAGATAGGAACTGTCAGAATTCAAAAAAGGGAAGGTGTATGTACAGCACCAAGGGTCTTGTTGTTAAGGTCCCTTGCTTGAAGCTTCTTCCACTGGGGTCGCTTGAGCATCCATTTCACCAGCACTTTTGGGTCTCTGCACTTGGTGACCATTGATGGAATTCCACTGGTCAACTGGGCTTGCTAGGTGGCGAGTAAGGTGGTGGTGCAGCAAGGAGAGGGCAAAGTCTGGGCCACAGCCAAACTGACCATGATGTAAGAAAAGCAATGAGCACCTACTTGTGAATCCATTTCAGTGGGTTTACAACTATGCTGCTTCTCAAGCCCATGATACTATTCCTGCTGAGCCTCTTGACCCACCTTACTGTGCTGGCCTCGCCCTGACAGGCAAGGCCACCTCTGATCTCACCACTGATAAGCCTGATGATGGTGCCAGAATAGCAGTGTCTGGTGAAAAAGGAAGTGTTAGGCTTGGCTTGGTGAAGCGCACTACAAGGGCCCAAATCTTCCTCAACTGGTTAGAGGAAGATGATGGGTCATTCCACCTGGTGCCTGATGGTTGACTTGTTGCCATTACCTATGGAGCAATGATGTCACTTGGCCTGAACAACCGCATGAGACCTGCACTACGAAAGTGACTATTGGACATGTGAGAGTTGGCCCAAAAATTCATAGCACAGGCCAGCAGGGTACTTGCAACAGTTGGCCCATGATGAAATCAATTCGGATCATGTACACATACGTGATCCTAATAAAACCATTTCCTGAGCCAATTTTCTTGATCTTGCCCCAATTCCAAACACATGTGGACTGTGTACGCATACACAATCAATAAAACAATTTCTTTAACTGATCTTCTTCATGTGATGAACTGTGCACACCACCTCTGTGCACATTGGGCTCTCACCCTTGCACAATTACACCTAACTATTTGGTGACTACCTCACAAAAGCTCTCTCACAACCCACCTCACTTTTCCACCTCTTATTTCAGGAAACTCCCCATGCTAAATTATGAGGTCATGTTGACAGGCGCCCTCCTCCACATCACTGGCACAGTGCAAGACCAAGAAGCAGGAGTAGGAGCTAGCTCGTCCCTATACACATGGACCTGGAAGAGACCAAGGAGGCAGGCAAGAATGGCACATCCACAGCAGCAAGACACAGATGGCCATGACGACAGCAAAGATTGGCACAGCCACAGCAGCAAGACACAGATGGCCATGACGACAGCAAAGGCCTCCAAGTTTTGCCATGTAGTTGCCAGACCTTGTTGGGATGTTCTTGAGAGACCTAGCCCTTCTTGAGCTGCTGCACGTAGACCTCCTCCTCAAGGTCCAGCAGAGAGAAACGCCGAAGACCTCCAACATCACATGCTCATACATGACCAGATAGCAAGCATTTTTATAGTAAAGGTGGTGCTTGAGCACCGTGTACACATACACAATGGTAGAGCAGCAAGAAATGCCAAGAAGACCACCAACATCACCTGCCCACACACGACCAGATGGCAGGCATTTTTGTGGTGACAGAGGTGCATGAGCATTGCATACACATATGCAATGGTATGGCTAAACCTTTGTGCAACGTCATCAGCAAGGATGCAGGCAATGAGACAGGTTCAAAAACACCACCTGCACATGCATGACAGTGCAGCATTAAGTCATTAGGTGCAGGACCATCAGCATAAGACTTTAAGCAGCATCCACTGGGTGGTGCATATTAGTGGTAAAATGCACATGCCTTGGGGTCGAGTTTGATTCATTGCCTGTCAGTCCCACCAGATTCCTTGCAATCACTTGATTTATCAGATGCATTACCTGGATTGTGAACAGAGTTCACTCCACAACTGCCACTGGAAATGGGCAGCCTTCAGGATCTCTGGCTGCCCCACTTGGTGGGCTGGTCTTCAGCAGTGGCCAACCTCCTGAGTAGTGCTCTGGCCCCCTTCCTTGACCTAGAAATGATGCTGGCAACCTGTGCAGGTTTTGTGACTACTGCCTGGCACATGGCTGTGCATTCCCTCCACCCAGTGAGGAGGCCATTGCACTCATGCACCACCTTTACCATAAAAATGCTTGCTACTTGGTCATGAATGAGCATGTGATGTTGGAGGTCTTTATGACATTTATGCTTGTTTTTCCATCATGTACACATACACAATGCTCATGCACCTTCTTTCCCACAATAACACCCTCTATGTTGTCATGTTTGGGCATGTGTTGTGGGTGATCATGGTGCCATTGGTGAAAAATGCCAACTCATTTTTCAGGCAGGTTCAGGCTCTTGGTCAAGAGAGAGTAGGCGTGGTCAATTATCAAATCCTTTGACTGCATGCAGAGAGAGAGAGAGAGAGAGCTGGTGCAGGATCTTGGCCCTGTTGGTACAAGGTATAAACCTTTTGTAGAGGGCCATGTAAACAGAGCAGGGATACTCCTCAGCACCAGGGAGGCCAGGAGCATTGGATGAACCTACTTGAGGAATGCTGAGAGCATTGTGGGCAGACTTGTACCACTGCTTGATCTAGGCTGGAAGAAGAAGCCAAGGTTGTGGTTGTTGGTCCCCTCCTTGCCCTCTTTGGTGTGGTGGCTGATAGAGGTAGCCAGTGGGCCCTGGTGAGATGTGATGTGGTCATGTTCCCATAACCTGTTGGCGACTGTCGAATGAAGTGGAACGTGGCGAAGACGTCACCAGAGGTTATAATATTGAAGAGAGAGAGAGAGAGGGAGAACAGAACTGAGAGTCTGAGCGGCTGCTCATGCTTAAATAGTGGGGAGCGTTGAGAACTCTTTCCCCGTCCCTCAAACAGGAGCTGCATTGTCCTCCGTACGGCAGCTCACCCAACTGAAACAACGGTCGCTCTTTTAGTGTCGACACTTGCTGCGCTTCGCCCTACCCTCCAACTTAGCTTTGAATAAAATCGAGAGAATTTGGTTATCACTGCTGTGCGGCCCGTGTCGCCCGCCAAGCGCCTTTCCGCGGCGGCGCCGATCGTCGTCAACGCCTTGTGCGAGGGTGTTGGTTCCCCGTGCCCTCTAGTTGATGTTTAATGAACCCTTTTACTTTATCGTTACTGTAGAGGGGCCCTAGAAGAGCAAACGGCGCTCACCAGAAAAGAGCGGACACAGACCACATGGCCGACAGGAGAGAGCACGAGACACAGGGCAAGGACGCCGCGCTTGACGTGATTAAGATGGCCGAGCAAGTCCCAACCCACTCGCCGTTGTTCAGAGTGGGGAACGTGCTAACGGTGCTACCAGAGGGGATGGGCTGGCCCTCAGCATGGAGGAACCACCTCGGGTTGCTTCTGTCCCAGTAGTTGACCGTGAAGGTGGCGGAGTCGTCGAGCCAGCCGTCAAAGACCTTGGAGCGGAAGGAGCCGTCAATGTTGTAGCGGTAAACGCCGCCCGTGGCCTCGTCGGTCCAGTTGGCATAGACGCCGACCAGGCCGATGACGCCCTGCGAGTTGCGCTCCATCACGCCGGACGAAACCCAGTTCTCGGTCCAGTCGATCTGTGGGTTGGTGGTCCACGCGGTACCGTTGGCGACGGTGTTGATGCGCGTGACTTGACCGGAGGTGATGTTCACGAGGAAGAGACCCGAGTCAATCGCGGGGGCAAACGTGGCCGAGGCGAACACGAACTCGCCCATGCCAAGGAACACCGAGGGTTGGTAGTTTTCGGAATCGTCAGAATTCGGGTTGAGGGCCAACGACAGGGGAACCACGCTGCGGGCGGGGTCCTGAATGAGGGTGCCGTTGGCGGCGGCCACCAGCGGGATCAAGTGCGTGATCCTGGTGCTAGACCCGATGTTGTCCCAAACCAGCCAGGTGGTGGCGTCGACGCTGAGGCTCCAGAAGGTGCCGTCGCCGAGGTCGGAGATGAGACCGTCCATATGGGTGGTGGTGGAAGACTGGACGGTGAGATTGCTGGTGAAGAGAGAGGCCGTTCTATCGTCCCCTGCGTAGTAGACGCCTGAAGCACCCACCACCACCGGACTGCGGTCGTCTCCGATTGCAGGGTTGGTGCTGTATTGCATGTCAACGGAGAAGTAGCAGTTGGACTTGGTGAGAGCGCCGATCCCGTATGGCCAAGGGTAGGCGTCGGTGGTGAGGAGCAGAGCGGCGGACACCACCGCGAGGAGGTAAAGCGTGGTCCTAGAGGTCTGTTTGACAGTCATGTCTTCACTGGAGCAGGTTTGTTAGCAAGCGGGAGGAACAACACTACAAGGTGAAACCTTCGGTCCGCTGTACGTTCTGGTTTTTCTTCAAGAGCTGGATTTGGAGATAGCTTTCCTAATTGGTACGTTGTAACCTCCGATTGGTAGGACTCGCCAAATATTTGCCATGTTATTTCCCAAGTTCTACAACTGTACGCACACAGCCTGTTTTGGCAAACCATCTCAGATTGCGACCCTAACTTTTAAAAACGAGACAGCCAAATTCAGTATTTGTGAAAACCCAGGAGCAAAGAAGAGGCAACGTGCTCCCGATCATACCACTTTAGGATCCTTGTCGGGAAATCATATCTTTGACTTGTTTTGTATACACGTCTCATGACAACAGCTTTTTCATGAACCGATGTCTAGGACTTGGGTAGGCATGCGGCTAGAACCAAAAATTGTTGTACGCGTCGCAACGACTGGAGCGCAAAAAACACGTTCCGCAACCAACAGCGTTCAAGCCTTCCCTTCTCAACGGAACATAGTTACTCTTCCTTGCGCTCCGACAGGCGCGCCTTTT